>JAULKK010225269.1:0-15587 GCA_032355705.1 Rubia peregrina
TAGAAACTACTTGTTACGACGAATTGAACAATATCATATACGATAATATTATTGTTTATATATCTATTCAAATATGTAATTAAAATTTAATAGAAATTAGTGTTTAAAAAGCAAGAGTGCAAGTTCAGCTCTCTTTGTAGAGCCTTTAATACACAATTAATTAATGTAGCATTTCCCTCGCGTTTGGGGTCAATTATGCCCTTTAACCCTTCATTTTCTTCACTAATGGTCAAGTGGACAAACTGTTTTAACATCATACTCCCTCTGTCCCAACTCAAACGCGCACTTACTATTTGATATTATTTTCTATCAAATTTTGATCGCATATTTGAGTAATTATATGGGCAATAATGTTATTGTATGTGATATTATTGGATTCGTCATAACAAATACTTTTTCAAAAGTAACTTTTTGTTTGCCGTTATTATACGTAGTTAATTATATTAACGGTTAGATAAATTAATTTTTTAATGAACGTTTAAAAGATTCTGTATAATTTGAGTTGGGACGAATGAAGCACTTTTTATCGCTAATTATAATCATCCTAAAAATTTGGGGAATTAAAGGAGGTAATTGAGGGCATAATTATCTTTTCTAACCCGTCAATTTCACTACTAGGCAAAGTCACATGCTTCTTTTTTTTACGCTTTTCCCAATAAAGGAAATGAAAGAAAAAGATGGGGATGACACGAAGTGGTAAAAAAGAAGAAATTGGATAATAAACAAAGAGAAAAAGTAAGTTGGCATACTATAAAAACAATATATGCATGCCTTTTTTTTATTTACATGGGTGCTCTCTTTTACTACGTACGTGGGATTGCGATTTTGCTTTCCTTGGTGTTACGAATCTGCTGTTTTTTTTTGTCTAATTGTTAAGATTAAAATTGAATTCCTTTGTGGCTTTTGGAATTGAACAAGCATGAACTAACAATATAATCAATTGTGTCATTAATCTTGGTATAGAAGGAGTAGAATTCTTTCAAGTAAGATGGAAGGAGTATGAAGTTTGGATTTCAAAAGAGCCTTAAGATGTACTCCTTCCGTTTTAGTGCAATTTAACTATTCATTTAGTTAGAAGGTCTTAATTTTGACCATTAGTATATAAGTATAAATATTATTATGTGATACCTTATTAAATTTGTTATAACATATTAACTTCTTAAAGAATGTTTGACAAAGTCTTATATAAGACTTGCTCATGGTGAGACCATAGATTAAATGGCAAAGATTCAACATGGGGTTTCATTTTCTATTTGATGTTTCATGTTTTAGGCTTTAACTATTGTTATCTGTGTTGGTATGATGTTTTAATTTCAGCGTTGGATGTTTTGGTGTTTTCGGTGTTTTCATGCTTAAGTGTGCAATTGATATTCAGTTTTGATTGAGTGTGATATCTAAGGGGTTTGTTGCGATTTATGCTAATTTTTGTGTTGTTTCTTTTTTTCTTTGAAAAAATCAATCATTCCAAGATGCTAGGAAAAACGTCCAGCAGCTATTACAATGAGTGGAATTGACATCCAACCTAATTAGCCTCTAGCAATAACTAACATATTGCAAGAATATTTCAATTACATGTCAACCAGACTGATATAACTATTATAGATCAAAGATTCAATAAAAAAACTGTAACATCACCCTCAGGGATATTAACTTGCTTCATGTAAAAAATATGACCACTTGGCAGAGAGGAGCGTATCATGCATCAATATCACTGCGCCAAACAGGGATCTTCTACAAATGTAACACCACTTGATCCAATCATGATCTATGTTGTCCAAACTGTAAACACCTTGAAAAATATAGATTTGACACAGATTTGACGTATCCAAATTAATGGAAACCCAAAAGCAAAACCACAAACGAAATTACGAACGCACGATCTGTAAAGCACATCGAGAACAATACATCAACGTGAACAACTAAATCGAGCTATCATCATGAACACAACGATCTAATCGATCAGGTCGAAGAACAAAACTAATCCATGGAGATGAATCTCACACTTATTGAATAATAGAAACATAAATTAAAATAAATTATTGTTCCTCATCTCCCCTATTAGGAAGATGGGGGAAAATATTGAAGAAGAAGAAGAAGAAGAAGGGTTGCAGTGCGAGTGCGACTATGTTTTTTGAAGGAGAACCCCTTTTCGGAAGAGGAGGCAAAATGTGTGGTTGTTGCTGTTGTTTCTTAGATGTCTAAGAACGCTTGCCAACTATTGCTGCAATCGAGTAGGAAGGAGGATCTGTAAATTTTATTATTTTTAAGATGTGATGTTTTAGATACTGTTATTGATGTTTCTCATTTTATGTTTGATGTTTAATGTTTTAAGTATTGTTATATGTATGTGTGATGTTTTGACTTCAGTGTTTGATGATTGTGGTATTTGCATGCTCAAGTGTACAATTGATGTTCAATTTTAATTGTGTGTGATATCTTAGGGTTTTGTTACTATTTGTGTTATTTTTGTGTTGTTCTGGTTGTTTCTTATATGTCTAAGAACACTTGCTCATTGTTGCTGCAATCAGGAAGTAAGAAGCATCTGTAAGTTTTATTATTTTTTCAGATTTGATGTTTTAGATATTGTTGTTGATGTTTCTGGTTTTATGTTAGTATTGTTATCTGTGTTGGTGTGATATTTTAATTTCAGTGTTTGATGATTGTTGTATTTTTATGCTTGAAGTGTGCAATTGATGTTCAGTTTGGTTAATTTTTTTATTGTGTATGGTATCTTGAGATTTTGTTATGATTTTTGCTAATCTTTGTGTTATTCTTTCTATTTCTTAAATGTCTAAGAACACATATCCATTGTTAGTGCAATAGAGAAATAAGTAGGAACTATAAGTTTTATTTATTTTTTTAGTTGTGATGTTTTAGATACTGTTGTTGATGTTTCAGGTTCTATCTTTGATCTTTCATGTTTAACTCTAAGTATTGTTATGTGTGTTGTTGTAATGTTATAATTTCAGTGTTTGATGTCTGTGGTATTTTCATATTTAAGTATGCAACTAATGTTCAGTTTTGTTCTTTTGATTTTTTAGTGTGTACTTTTAATGTTTTTAAATTTTGATATTGATGTTTTTAATATCGTATTTGATGTTTCTCAATGTAGTTGTCAGTGATGTTATGTGTGCTACTGTGATGTTTTAATTTCAGCTATTGATGTTTCTCAATGTATATGATGTTTTATGTTTATTTCACAGGAATACTTTAGAAGCCAGAGCTCTACGATGTCATTGATGAGATATTAAAAAATGGTTATGAGGAATCATGCTCCCGGAGGTGTTCCCTTGAACAGAGGACCGAAAATCAACCTGATCATTACGTTGATGGAGTAGAAGAGCCATCCTCTTCGAAACCAGCAGGAGAGAAGGCAAGTCTATGAATAAGCAAGCAACGAAGGAAAACAGCTCAGGGAAAAAATAGAATTTGATTGTTTGGGATGTATTGTGTAAAAATGATGTTTTTTATAAATATTGGTTTATTTGTTAGAGCCGAGACACTAGATTGTTGTTGATGTTTTATATTGGTTTGGATTTTTCAATTTTCTGTTAGCAATTTTTAGGGCATTTGAACCCTTTTGTACTTAATGATATTTAATGGTTCGATAGTTATGGCTATTGACATTTTCACAAGAAAACTTACATTAAGGTTTCTACTTTTATATGCTAATTTTGTATCTTTTTATCGTGCCAGTGATGGTTCATTTAATTAATTCAATTTTGAATAATCAGTGTTTTATTTTTATGTCTTGCATAAAAAATTAAAATTACATGTTCATCTGCAATATACAAAAAGTGATACGATCACTTAACATCTATAAATTAGAATTTATTTTGATGCTTTACCTATAATTTAGTGTATTTTTTGTGTTTTTATTTGATGTTTAACTATTTTAGTTTAATGTCTATTATAGTATAATTATTTAATTTGATGATTTAGAGTTTTTATTTAATATTATTTATTTTTAACTTGATGCATTATTAGTTAAGAATTATAGGCTAAATGCCCAAATTTTTTACTTGATTTCTACCCAAACTTATGATCAGAACCCTGGTTTGAATTGTGTAACCCTCGCTCGAAATTTGCAATGATGTGTAACCATCGCAGTACTTTTGACCATAAACATCGTCAGAACGGTGCATAAAACATCGCTCGAAGTTCCGGTAACATCCACCTTCTGACTAACGAGGACTTTGACGTGCGGAAACCCTCGCGTTATGCTTCTTCAGCGGCCACAAATTCGATACTCAACAAATTCGATCAAATCTCCCTTACTGCCGAAAACCTCCTCTAGCGATATGTGGAATTCAAAGGCAGCGAAAACGGAGAAGAGAGGTGTCTGATTTCAGAGGTTTCACACGGCGGAGATGGTGAGGCATCTGATTTCTGAGGTTTTACACATCGTAGAAGGTAAGACATCCATTTTATGAGGTTTTACATGGTGGAGAAGGCGAAGCTTTCGATTACAAAGATAAGTTTCACACGTCGGATCGATGTCGGAGAATACGAGGGGATGGCGGAGAAAGCGAGGCGGTGGCGATGGAGGAGAGGCGTGGCAAAAATGGCAAAGAGGCGAGAAGCCAATGGGAAGCAAGCGAGAAAATGGGGATGCATCTATTTCTGTTACTTTTTTTTGCTGTTTGGTCCCTGTTTTTTTTGTATATTTCACTATAGACCCCGAGTTCAAATTAATTCTGTTTTGCCCCCAAATTTATTTTTCCCTTTTCCTATTTTGCCTCTAGTCCCTAGTCTTACTATGAGACGGTCTCACAGGAGATGGACTCATAACGTTTTCACTTAATATATAAGATATTAAGGATTCACTAGTGTAGGAAGGGCCTATAAAGGCAGTTATATCAGACCATTAAAGGCACTTTCTAAGTGTCTTTAATAGTTCTGCCTTTAATCATTCGAAAAATAAGGTGGTTCTGAGAATTGCCTTTAAAAATTGCTAATGAAGGCAGTTTTTAACCGCCTTTAAATTAGACCTGGAACTGCCTTTAATTAGACCTGGAACCGAGATCAGAAACTTAGGGCTTTACCTTGCATCTTACGCACAATTTTAGAGCTCGGAAACTTCACTATTTTTGAACTCGAAACTTAACAATTCCTTTGTTTTGGCTCTTTGTAAAATTCTTATTTATTTTCAGATTCGTGTCGTATTTTCGTTCTCTCTGAATTATTTTTTCTACATAATTTTTCCCCTCAAGTCATTTCCGAGCTCAGAAATTGATTTGTGTCACCTGTTTCTGAGTTTGAAAAGTATATTCTGACCAATGCAAAAATGAAAATCAAAGAGTCGAAATCATTTCCGAACTCGGAAATACAATTGGTCTTTTGGTATAAAATATGTTTCATTAATATTCCCGACACAAAGAATGCCTTGATACACAACCACAATTTAAAAACAATGCACGATAGCATCTTACACCTTAATTTTTTATATAGATAACGGTAACCAAGCAATAATTTATAGATAGGAATAAAAATGACTACAAATCTGTTCCGACATTTCTAAGCTTCAATACCCTACCAATATCGGGATTCCTCAATGTTGCTGAACGAATGAGAATTAGATGCCTAGCCAATGAATTCTCCACATTGTTGATACCATCTTGTGAGTAGGGTTTCAAATCCTTTTTTAAAATCTGATAATAACATGATATTATTAAATATTTAGCGAAGGATAGTTAGAAACATTACTACGAACAAATGTACACTTACCTTGTCAAGTTCAAGTACATCTTCTTGGACTTTTTCTATGAACTCAGTCGCATATAACATGACATAATAGCCACAATCCTAAGTTTGCGCCTGTTTCTTGTACTAATTGTAAAAAAAACTTAAATTATTAAGATTTTTGCATCAAATAAGTGTAGTATATTGAAAATAAACATATTGGTAGACCACCTTGATTTCGACCACCTCAATCGAAGTATTTTTTTTGCACGTTATTTTCCTTCATTGCAGATTCCAAAATCTCAACAAATGCAGCCGACGGTTAGAAGTGGATGGGATCCATCCAATATACCTACTTATTTGTGGGGACTATCAATATTAATCTCCAATGTTCAATGAATACGAAAAATTCAATATTCTTTGAAATTTGCGGAAACGATGTTGGTAAAGAAACTGAATGTGGTAAATAACCTCTCGATGTGTGGCACAACAAAAAGCATCTTATCCTTACAACCTAGGCATTTGCGAATGTAGTCGACCCTCTCTTGTTTAGTACAACCAATTTCTTGTTTCATGACCGGCGCATGTATCCAATCCATCACTTCTTTTGATTATTGGTAAAAAAACATGTACCTCGAGAATTTCAAATTAGGCATTATTTGTATTAATAATGCTTAGCGTAATTAAGATTGACTTTAGAAATAAAATAAAGAAAATCACTCACAAGGTGTAGATTGACACCATCACTTGATTAACTTGATCACATTGCCATAGGTCTTCAAAATCACTCCATAACGCCGTGATTCACGACTGCATCCGAATACACATTCATTTCCCAACAATGTGTATGTTGAGTTTTGATCATGGGGTTGTAGACAATTATAAAAGCACACGTACGAAGTGAGGTGAGTCTCGAAGGACATTTGTTCTTGCCAATGGAGGTTTAACCCTAGTTGGTGTTGTTGGGACTGATTTGGGGGTTCATTTGACCAGTTTTAGTGTTGTTTTCACCTGTTTTGAAGATGCATGCCTTGTTTCCTTCAAATGTCAGTTCATAGGATTGGCCTTGTTTCCTTCAAATTTCGATCCTTCATAGGATCGGTATATATAAGTCTACGAGGACAAATAAGAAACATTCCCTGAGTCGGTCCAACTTTCTTGTATTCTCCATCCGGGATTGGCAAATGGGTGCCATCACCAAAGTATTTTCCAATCGAAAGACCTTCTGCAATAGGTATGGAGTGATGATGTTTCATTAAATCATGCAAAACTCCATCGGCTACATGAAGTGTCTTACCATCTATGTCTTGATCAATTTATAGTTCACACTGACGTGATTTCTAAACCACAACCAAAATAAGTATTAAATATGAAACTTAATTCTTAGAGACATAAATAAGAAAGTGATCCTCTGTACTTTTTCCCCAAATTTCAAGGATGGCATTGTCGAGGTTGCCGGGTTTGAACAATTTCCTATTAATCCTTGGATATTGAACGATTTCCTTGCGATTTACCTCATTATCTCCGGAAGAATGTCGTGAACCCCTAGATGGAGGTATCCAATCGGAGTCAAGTCCTCTATATTGTCTGGAAGAATTAGCCTGGTGTGTTGGACCAACTTCCAAATTAGAATGTCTTGTTGCTCAATTTGTTTGTTTTGGATTTGGGTTTTTTTTTTGCAATGTATAGATTCTTGAGGGTTCCACTACATCGTAGGACCGTAGGATCCTGAATGCCTCCCATTGGATGAAAAACTACCCACACCCCTAGCACGGTCCGGGTGGTCAAATTTTTCTGTGGCTTCACAAAGGATGCCATGTTCATCCCTTGGAATGATCAATTGATCATTCTTCAATTTTTTAAAGTAGAAAATAAATAGAGAAGCATTTTTTTTATTTCGATATACCCTTAATAGGGTGCAAATTAATAATATATTCACTTAAAAATTTATGTACCAGTCTTTCAGAAAATTGTTTCTCTTCATCCTTGACACATACACCATCTTTGTTTTGTCGACCTTTGAGAAATAGATTGCATCTATCAATGTCATCCACACTGACCGGTTGCACCGAAACCCTTGCCTCATCTTCCGTCATCCCTCCCTCTATTGTGATTTTCACATCTTGTTCTTAACGTTCTTTCACTAGCTCAATTGCCACTAAGGCATAACCCCCACGGCTCAAACGGTGGGAAATTATATTCTTCACGGCAATCATTTGTTTATCTTCACCTGTACCCTAAGTTAGAATGTTAGTTTCATGTTATCACTATGTACATTTTAATCTAATTAGTCACACTAATAATTTGAAAATTTTATTACTATCGTCATCACTATTATCCAATGCCCTTTTCTTGTGAATCTCCCGGCTCTTCGATTGAATATGCGTATAAGTTACCCATGGGCGATCACCTTTCTTATCGCTAAATATGTAGTCTCTGGATAAAGTTTATTTATGTTCACGCCAACTCTTGGACACCATGAACATAGCCTTCTTTCGCAAAGCACCCACATCATGTGCTTCGATTTCAAAAGACCTCTACGGGGTTTATCAAACACATGGATAAAAGGATGGGAAGTACATGTAAAGATAAAATGTTGAAGAAAGATGGAGAAAGGATTCACTTAAGCTACCTTGCATTCCATCCACAAGGTGTCCTTGTAATTTTTTGGGACATCATTGTCAAGTATCGTATTGGATATCTACCCTTGTTCTACCAACTTTGCAACCCAACTAGACCATTTGGCACGTTGCTCCGACACACAATTGTCCAACTTGTTCAAAATCAACGACGTTAACCCTTTCCTAGTCATTCTACGTTCTAAGGCTTTACAATGAGTTAAGTGTTTTCCTACATCCCCCGATCTATTATCCTCATCCCATGTCGAGTACGTTACTGGGGGATTGGCATTTCCAAAAAGTGACACATCATCACGAGTCCTTTTCCTAGTTGTCATTTTGAATGCTACATTTACAAATATACCAAAAAATAACTTAATCTCGGAAAATAATAATTCACTAATATTTAAAGAATACTAAAATTGAGATATATATATATAAGAAGAATATGTTGTACTAAACCCTAACCAATTAACATATACAATAGAAGATTTATTAACCATTTATGTTTAAGCAAAAAACCTAGGTCAACATAACCTAGCAATTAACCTAGCATTTTAGCACACTAATACCTAGCTCAATCAATAAATCTAGCAATATATATTTATTATCGATTCCAACACATCATTTTATTATCCACCGCCATGAATGCACCCAACCCCTAATACAATACACAAATTAACTTTAATATAAAAAACCCAATTAAAATAGAACTTATAAGAATCACAAAATGCAAACCATAGCTATCATCATTCAACTAATATTTGAGTTTTCTCATTTTTGTTCCAAAATAGCAAACTCTAGATATTTATTGAAGAGGGGATTTATCTTTTTGATCAATCAAAAGGTATGAAAGACTCCTTCATAGCTTCTACCTATATATCAAACAAAACCCTTGAGAAAATTAAAAAAATTGACATGAGAAATTGGAGTAGAAGAGATGTAAGATGGAACACTTACCTCAAATCATCAAAACATAAAATCTTGGAGTGGTGATGAAACGGAATGGAGTGTAGGGTTTGAGAGTTTTTTGGGAGGGGAAATGGTGGAAAAATCGTGTGTTTTTTTCAAATATCGATAAAATGCCAATTTGAAACCCCCTTTTTGTGCTATTTTTCCCGGTTTATTGGGTTTCCGAACCAGAAACCGATACGATTTCAATTTCCAAACTTTGAAATGAGTTGTATCCTCCATATAGAAGACAAGATGCTATTCCAAGTTCGGAAACCCTTTTCATGTTTAAAAAAAGAAAATGAGCATATGTTTTAAATCCCCAAATAAAACAATTGATTTCTCCATATTCCAAACCCTACATTCCAAAATTAAAACCCGCAATCCCCTTAAAATTTCACAATAAGTCGTAAGAGCACGGGTGCTAGGTCAAATGTAAGCGATCGGAGTCATCATCCAATCTCTGAGATTGGCCAATCATCAAAATTCTTCAATGAGAAAGCCGAGCAAAGGTATGTCAATTTTTCAAAGAGGAAAGTCATCAATTCAAAGACTATATTAGCATCGGACATTGAAGGATTAGGACTAAAATATTTTCTAGCACATTTCAAATCCCAACACTTAGAGAAACTACTTTGTATGGATGGGTCGGTTCATGTTGATGAAGTGATACACTTCTATGCTAATTTGGGTCAAAGTAGGAATAGTCATGATGTGACTAAGGTTAATGGGAAAACTGTATATGTGACTACGTATACTATTAAAGCTGCCCTGGATTGCCCTTACACCGCCCTCGAGAAATTAAGGCCCAATGATCTCCTAGAAATTTATCACACACATGTTTGGCCGGGAGTGAGCAACGCTACCCCACTTTTTCCTGTAGCTATGGCTAGGGAATATTTTAACAGGGTAGGAACTAATACGAGGAAAGTGGAGAGTTATGATATCGGTGTGTTGATTGTAGAGCAGTGTATTATGTATGAGTGAATATATCTTAATGTTTTGCCCACGGGTGGTCGCACTTGCAAGCCAACTATTGCTAACATCATGTTGTTTTACTACGTCATGGAGTAGGTCAAGATAAACCCCGGCTTCGCCATAATATCATTCATATTGAAGGTCACGCAGGCAAAGAAGAAAGACATTCCTTACAGTAGTTTGATAACTGTTATGCTGAAGAATGGGGGGGTGTAATTCCTCAGGATAAGGCTCTTTGTATGGAATACTATGACAAGAGTTGGTTCCAACACAAACAGATCCGTCTTGGCTTTGACAACAAGTGAGAGTTCCAGCCAATACCTGGTCAAAAAGCTAAGATTACGAAGAGGGCTCGTGAGGCGACTGCAGATAGAGATGAGGCATCAAGCTCCAGTACGTGATAAATATTTTGATTTATTAACGTCAATTAAGTACAATTAAATATACTCTCTCTGTCCCCCATTTGTGTCCTACCTGCCTTATTTGATGTTCTTATATTATTGTCTTACTTTCATTTTTGGCAAAATTTTGAATGTAAAAAAATGAAATAATTTTTTGTTCACAAACTATTTTTATGCTATTTAAATGACTTTAAAATGGCATTTTTTTGTGGTAAGACGAAAACAGGTGGACATAGGGAGTATAAATTTTTTACATCCATTTCATTTTGATCAATATTGATTTACAAGTACCGGTTGCTGTTGGAAGGCTATGTTGAGCAAGTACTTCGACTGTATGTGTGAACACATGACCGAGACGCACGAGATGTTAACCTGTGCTCATTTCCAGCATGTCGCGTTCATGGAATCCCAAGGACTCCATTTGGAATTGCGCAAAGATGACAAGCCGCCTAACTTTGACCTGATCTTCTCAGAAAGTGAAGGTGATGGTGATGATAATGATGATCATGGTGGGGATGACGGGAATGTCGGTCAAGGCGTTGAAGAAAATCTCGGGGGCCAATGTGGGCGGACTCTAATATTGATAGGATGTTTGCATAGGAGCTGTTGGAAAATATTTGAATGTTATCTTAGTTGGATTGTTTAAACTTAGGATTCGAAGGTGAATTTCTTGTGTTTAAAGTGATGAATTTCTTATTTTTAAAGTGATGAATTTATTATGTTTGACTATAGGAATTAATTGAATAAATGCAACATTTGTAGATTTCTTTATGTTATTGCATTCATTTTTTTTAAATGACATTTTTCAAATGTTAGAAAGATTTAATTTGTGCTCCAAAGGGTGATCCTCCAAGTGGGAATGTTTTTTTCAACTTTGACCAAAAATACGGATGCATTTCTGAGTTCAAAAATGAGTCTTTCTTTTGCATTCATAGACGGGAATATTTACGAGCTCCGAAACACGTCTTGTCTTTTAGACCCTTTTATACAAAAAAGTTTCCGAACTCGGAAAGTATATTTCCAAGCTCGTACGCCATTTCTGAGCCCTCTCAGGAAAAATTGAAGCGACAGTTAATATCACTATTTAATCATTTCCGAGTTCTGAAACTGTTCTTGCCCTTCATAAGAAGGGCCAAATTGATGTTTCCAAACTTAGAAATTGTTCTGTATATTAAAAAACAAGGGTTCAGATCATTTTCATCAATTGCCCCCAAATCTCTAAACCCTGGCTGCCTTACGAACTCGTAAACTACACTCATATCCTCGAATCATGTAAACCCAAAAAGTTGTTGACATGGCTAGAGGAGGTTCAAGCCACGAAATCTTTAGATCTCGTTCAACCGGCCAAAATCCTGGCTTCGATGGTAGAAGGTTTGTTTCTCAATTTGCTTAAATTGGTATGATGCATTACGTGAGAAGGGAGGAGTTATTAGATTCTTATATTGTTGAATTTAGTGAGTATTTAGCTATAGGATTGGCCGATCCACTATAAAAAATTAGTGAACAACATGTTAAGAGGTTGCTTTCGTGTAACGAAGAAGTATTTTTTATATGACTTGCCAATTTTATGCTAATTTGCGAGAAATTGCAAATGGGGATTACAAGACTAAGGTTGGGGGAATTAACATCTCGATTAGCCAATGGACTATTAATAAGCTATTAGAATGCCCATACCTACACCCAAAATGTGTTTTTCGGAGGATTTAGATGGTCTATTGGGTGATGTGTGCCATAGGGAGGGGTGGTCGCTAGAAGTTGATTATCCCTACATTGACCTCATGGATTGTAGTGTGAGGTATTTCAACCACAATATATTGTATTTAGGAAAATCGGAGACCTTTGAGCCAGTCATTTTGACTATAGACCAACGTATTATGTATGATATCATTGCTTGGAGTTTGGTCCCCTCGGGCAGACACATGACCGATCCTAAGTACTCCACCCTTATGTTATTTTATTTAATAATAGAGGGTAGAAAAAATCAATCATGGGGCGGCTATTTTGAGGCTTATGTTGCACTTTGCGACTTTGAAAAAGGTGTTGACATGCCTACCGTATGAGAGTTTAATCACTCTAATTTTGAAGAGTGTTGAGAGTTGGTTTTAGAAGGGGAGGAAAAGGGGCCGAAGTATTTTGACAATACGTACTTCGAGAACAAGGATTGGGTGTTGCGCGATTGTAAGTGGTTTTATAAAACCACGGAAGCTCCAGAGGAGAGCAAGAGGCCACGAATTGAGGAAGGTTAGTCACAAATGAGTTTACATTAATTTTGTTCATAGATTGTCGGTCTCGTTTATATTTTCTATATTGTTTAAATACTTCATAGGTTGGTTTCTATACTTTGTAGGTACTAAAAAAGCTTACTTGAAAGCCTTCAAGGATTGATACAAATGGATGCGCAAGGAATTTTGCGCCATGAAGGCGAAGATCAGGTTCATGGAGAAATCTCAGCGAGCTTATGAGCGCCACCTCGTATCAAGCTCCCAACCTTGACTCTATCGATCGACATCAACTGGCGACATTGAAGATGTAGATGAATGGAATTTATGAATGATAGATTCTAATAGTAGACTTTATTGTTTTATTTATAATTGAGATTGTTGTTGAAATTAAATGATTTTGAAAAATACTTCTAAATTTCATTTATATTTTCTTTCTAGTGCTATGTTAGTTAAATCTTATAAGGATTTGTTTACCAATAATGTCAATACTAGAAGCATGTGAATTATCCAAGGTATATCACTGGACGAATGACATAAACTACATTTGAAATCGAACAACTTACTACTTATGTTTCCTTTCCTTGATCACCACTTTTTTATCTCTGTTTTATACATGTGATCTTCCTCTTATCGTTGACACACATTCCTTTTCCATGGTCACTACGACCAAGGAAACTATGAAGACTCCAATCATCCTCCTCGAACAACATAACTTCTTCAGATCTACAACTCGATGTATGGCATCCGAATCCAATCACTTCCTCTAACTCATTTTATTCAGCGAAAGCCCGTTTTGCTTCCACAAAAATCTCGTACTTAGGATCAACAAGATCCCTAACATAGAAAACCTTGTGCGCTTGAGAAGCCAATATGAAAGGATCGTCCTTCCAGCCAACCCGACTTCTATCGACAGGGGGAAGCCCAAATCCTCGGTGTGCAGTCTGTTGTTAATATCCACCCACTGACATTTAAATACAAGTACACGCATACTAACATATTCAAGCTCCCAAATTTCTGAAATCGTGCCAAAGTAGCACTTTAGGGCTTACATAGGATTGTCGTCACCCCCACTTCCAACATGCAATGCTTCAGAGACAAGAGATACTCCACTGTTTTGAGTGACCCTTTTATCATCCATTGATTTTGTTACAAAAGTAAAACCATTGATGTCATATCCGCCATAGGAAATAACGGTCCCCAATGGTCTACGAGTCAACCATTTAAGTTTCGTAGGATGTTTGCCGACATTTACATGATCACGCAACCTTGATGAAAATGTCCTAGTGTGCAATTGGAGGACCTGAGCCTCATTGAAATTAGGGTGGACCACTCGTATAGCATCCATATGAATCTCGGTGTATGGAACTACATCCCCGTGGTTGCGTAGAACTTAAAGATGGGCAACACATACATCTTCCGTACTCAGGCTAAATAGTTTCCCCTGTCTAACCCCTACACCTTCCAACCTCCCTTCATGTATATCGATTGGAACACCGACAGATTCAACTTCCTTCATATAATTAGTGCAAAACTCAATGGCCTCTTCAGTTGCGTATCACTGCACAGTACTAGCATCTGGCCTATACAAATTTTTCACAAAGTGCTTGAAGATTTTCATGTACCTCTTGAACGGATACATCCATCTGAGAAAACCAGACCACATAGCTTTATCTCCCGCACCAAATGGATGATCAAGTGGACCATAATGTCAAAAAATGAGGGAGAAAAATACATTTCCATACCACACAAAAATTCAATAGTCCTTACTTGCAAACTATCCAACTTAGATGCACTAACACTTTTGTGAAAATGGATTTGAAAAACAAACAAAGCTTTCTAATGCACAATCTTACATGGGAAGGCAATGTAGATCGAATGGCAGTGAAATTCAATTCATGCATTACGCTGTGACAATCATGTGACTTCAACCCACCCAACCTCAACTCCTCTACTGACACACAAGTGCTTATGTTGGATGAGTATGCACCAGGAACTTTCACAATACTAAGGGTAACACAAAAATATTTCTTCTCCTATTGCAACATTAAATAGCAAGCAGGGGGCAAATAAAAATCATCACTGGTACTCACGGGCCCTAGATTATTTCGAATACCCAACTCAACCAAATCTAGCCTAGCCTTCAATCGTCACTTGTCTTCACATAGGTATTTAACAACGTCCCAACCAAAGAATCACAAACATTCTTTTCAATATGCCCAATGTCAAGACAATGTCTAACATCCAAATGCTCCCAGTAAGGTAGGTTAAAAAAATTGAGCATTTCTTCCAATTTCTTTCAACAACAGCTTTTCTTTTCTTCTTACCAAAGTCATTGGAAAAATTCTTAACACTTTCATAAATCTCTGTGCTTTTCTGTGGCAACGGTGCACCTCTTACCTTCACTTTCCCATTGAACCATGTTTTGGCCAATCTCCATGGGTGCCCCTCGGGAAAAAACCGTCCATGGCTCTGATAAACGGTCTTACAATCGTGTTTTAGTTAACAAAAATCAGGGTCTTTCTCAAAAACAGGACAAGCTAAGTGGTCTTTCACAGAATACCCAAACAAATTTCATATGCAGGAAAATAATTAATTGTGCAAAATAACAACGCTTTAAGAGTGAAGAAATCTTCAACCAAACCATCAAACGTTTTAAGATCTTATTTAAACAAAGTCAATAAATCCTCCACAAAAGGAGCAAGATACACATCAGTATCATTACCTGGTTGCTTTGG
>JAULKK010225484.1:0-15584 GCA_032355705.1 Rubia peregrina
ATCAACAGGTCACGTATGTTGGAACATATGAAAACTAGCTCTTGCAAAGCTCTAGGAAGAATGTAAACCCGATGTGCAGATTTTCTCAATTAAAATCATTCACTTTGCAGCCGTGATGTCCATCAATATATAGACCCATGAGCAGATCGGGATACTCCATAATTATCTCCATAATATTCCAATTCCTTATCTGCTTCTGAAGCAAATCCAAATCCTATTAATAAAGAGCTTTTTCTTCTTTCAGTTATCCCATAATATTCCATAAAACCAATTTCACAATTTTAGGGATTTTCAATGATTCCATTATTCTTCAACATGGCTGAATCAAATATTCCATAATCTTCATAATTCCATAAACCAATATCACGCAATATTATTTCAATCAAATCCTGATTCTTTCTGTCAACATGGAAACTTTTATTTTTCAACAATAGTTCAAAAATCAAATAACTCCCTTTACTGCAGATTCTATAGTTAGAAGTCTCACTAACATATCGAATAACTCTCTTTACTGCAGTCAAATGAGATTCCTTAGGATCAACCTGGAATCTTGCACAAACACCGACGCTGAAACATATGTCTGGTCGAAAAGAAGAAACATACAAGAGACTCCAAATCACACTTCTGTATAATTTTTGATCGACTGAGATGCCTTTTTCATCCTTCACCAATTTTTCTATAGTTGTCATATGAGTACAAATAGATCGGGCATTACTGAGTATGAACCTCTTCACCATATTCAAGGGATAATTGCTTTGATTTATGAACAACCCATTCTTTTTTGCTTAACTTGGAGCCCTAGAAAATATGTGAGTTCTCTAACCATACTCATCTCAAACTTGGCCTGCATAAGTGACACAAAATCTTGCACCATAGATGAAGAAGTAGAGCCAAACACAATATCATCCACATAAATTTGAGCAATCAAAAACTTTGTGGACTTCGAAAGAACAAATAAAGTACGATCTACTCCCCCTCGACGATAACCTTACTTATGTAAAAAGTTATTCAATCACTCATACCATGCTCTAGGTGTCTATTGTAGATCATATGGTGCCTTCTTAAGTCTATAAAAGTGATGTGGATAGTAGGGATCCTCAAAAACTTTAGGTTGTCCACATACACCTCCTTATTCACCACTCCATTCAGAAAAAACACTTTTCACATCCATATGATATAATGTAAAAGTTCATAGTACAAGCAATAGCAAGTAAGATGCGAATAGATTCTACCCTGGAAACTGGTGCAAAAGTTTCATCAAAGTCTACTCCTTCAACCTGAGTATATCCTTGGCCACCAATCTTGCTTTGTTACTAGTAACCTGGCTATCTGCATCCGACTTGTTCTTGAAAATCCATTTTGTACCAGTAACATTTACCTTTTTTGGACGAGGAGTGAGATACCAAACATCATTGTGTTTAAACTTCTCGAGCTCTTCTTGCATCGCCACAATCCAGTATTCGTCAAGTACCACTTCCTTGTAGTTCTTTGGTTCAATCAGTGAGATGAAACATTGTAGTTAGCTTTAGAAATCAATCGGGTTCTTCTTAAGATAGGCTATGGTACCTCCTGTGTTGAAACATGTGGAACTGGTGTGGGGGATGATGTTCCAACATACTCTTCATTTTCATGTTCTGGTTGGTCTACTGATTGATCAGATGTTTCAACATAGTCTAGCCGCTCAGGGGAATTCTCCTGTGTTGGAACATGCTTAGCATCTGGTTCATCTTCTTTGTCACTCGAACCTTGTTTGTCATCAGAATCATCCACAACTATATTTATAGACTCCACAAGAGAGTGTTTGTAGATTGTAAACACGGTAAGCACGACTGTTCACAGAATTCCCCAGAAATATTCCAACGTCACTATGATTATCAAACTTGGCCAGTGGATCTCTATCTATGAGAATATAAGACTTTCTTTCAAACACATGAAAATGAGATACACTTGGCTTCCTACCCTTCCAAATATTGTATGTTGTCTTGCTGGTAAAAGGCCGAAGATAAACACGATTTATTGTATAACAAGTTGTATTAACACCTTCTGCCACCATTTTTTGTGTATTCCTTTTTCTGCAAGCATGACTCGTGCCATCTCCTGGAGAGTTCTATTTTTCCTTTCTAAAACATTTTTTTGTTGTGGAGTGATTGGAGCAGAGAACTCATGCTGAATCCCAAGTTCATCACAGAATTCACTGAATTGAGAATTTTCAAACTCTCTGTCATGATCACTTCTGATTGTGACAATCTTTCCTACTGGACTTCCTTTCTCTGTCTGCAACTTTATCACCAAACTTCTAAACACATCCACAACACCAGATTTTCCTTAAAGAAAATCCACCCAAGATTATCTAGAGAAATTATCAAAACGTATAAAGATGTACTTCTTACCACTCACACTAGGTGTTTTGGCTGGACCCATTAAATCCATATGAAGTAATTCGAGATTTCTTGAGGTAGTAATATACTTAACTGAAGAGTGAGGAGACCAATTTTTTTACCTTGTTGACATGGACCGCATACAATTCTACCTTTTGTTGTAAGTGTGGGCATACCTCGTACTTCTTTCGAATTGGAAATTTTCACCAAGGTTTTATAGTTGATATGACCAAGATTCCTATGCCACAAAGTGCCTTCATCTTGTTTTGAACTCAGGCATCTCAATTATTGCTCCAATAGATAACAGTTGTCCGATGATCGAATACCAGAAAGTACTTTATCTTTGTCATGTCGTACAACACATTTATCTTTCTGAAACTCGACTGTAATATTGTCATCACACAATTGATTGATGCTTATAAATTTGCCTTCAAATCTTCAACAAGCAATACACTAGTAAACATAGGAAATCCTTCAATGTGCATTTCACCCTTGCCAATAAGAAGACTCCTCTTCCCATCTCCAAAAGTAACAAAACCACCATCATATGGTTAAATTTTTGTCAGAAACTCCTGAGTTCCAGTCATCTGTCAAGATCATCCACTATCAAAGTACCACAAGTCTCTACAATGTGAAATAAGAGATGTATGAGCAACAAGGAAAACATTAATGCATTTAGGAACTATAACTTTCAAATCATCTTTGACCGTTAGGTATCATATATGTTGGAACATGCAGACAGTTGTCGTTCATTCATAATATCTCTGAATCATCTAAAACATTGTTCCTCAATATGGCCTTGAAACATGCAATAACTACAGACGAGGGGTTTTTGTCGATGAGTTTTAACCACTTTTCTCTTCATGTCTTGGACTTCTGCCTTGATATTTCGTGTATTGCATGATGGATTGCCATAGCCAATTCCTTTTCGATCTCCAAAGCTTTTTCCCATGGTCAGAATATCATCTAGCTTTGCCTTTCCAGTGTTTAACTTGTTGATTGTTGCTTCTGCCATCTCAGCTCTCTCAGTCTCAGAGTGTAGTCTTAATTTCAAATCTTCGATTTCAATCAAGCTTTTCAACCAATGCAACTAGCTTCTTCTCTGTCTCCGCCAGTTGATTTTTCTCCATCTTCAGGGACTTGTTTGCATCAACAACCTTTATTCACATGTCATACATTTGTTCATATGAATTGTAGATATGTTCATCACTCACAGGTTGGTCTTCATCATCGCTGGAAGTATCGTCAGAACTTATGTTGGCACGTACAGACTTATCTTTGTTGGAACATACGTCCACACCTACCATATCATTGGGATTTTTTTCTCCAAATGCTACATAATTGCTAGTAATTTCCTCTTCATCTTTCTCATCTTCTTCATTCTCACTCCACGAGGTGACATACGACCTTCCTTGCTTCTTCCGAGTATTTGCACATTCAGTCTGGATATGTCCAAAGCCTTCACATTCACTACATTGAATTCTTCCTGGTTTATTTTGCTTCATCACCTTGGTTTCTAGAGAACTGTTAATTTCCTTGCTCTATGCGTATCCCATGATTATTTCCCAAGGTTCTATCCACGAGGTCTGTTTCCTCCATTTCTTTCTTGTGATTTCTTGTTCACCACCTTATTCAGAATCTTTGAGAAATCCTTAGTGATGAGAGAAATTTCTTCAATACCATTCTCACTATCTAATTCGTAGTTATCTCGTGATGAAGATACTTTGAAGGCCAACTCCTTCTGAGTTTTCTTTGTTGGTTGTTCCATAGTCATCAATTAAGTATGTAGTGATCTCATCAACTCATCCAAGGACATTGTGGATACATCTCTAGCCTTTTCTATTGCTGCAACCTTCTTTGCAAATCTTTTGGGCATTGATCTCAAGGTCTTGTTCGCCAACTTAGATTCCTTTTAGACTTTTCCCAGTTGATAAGCCTTATTGGAG
This sequence comes from Rubia peregrina, assembly GCA_032355705.1. Taxonomy (NCBI): domain Eukaryota; kingdom Viridiplantae; phylum Streptophyta; class Magnoliopsida; order Gentianales; family Rubiaceae; genus Rubia; species Rubia peregrina. The sequence goes on from JAULKK010225484.1 coordinate 4,325, forward strand.
ATGTCTCAAATTTTCCCATTGAATGTGGCAATCATATCATCCTCCTCCATTTTCAACGCTTCAAACTTTGTAGCCAACATCTATAGTTTGGATTCACGTACACGACTGGTTCATTCATGTACAGTCTGTAAAAAATCTCATGCTTTCTTAGCCCGATGACATGTAGAGATGAGTCTAAACTGATTTTCATCCACTGCTGTGAAGATAACATTCAACGCTTTGGAATTAGCCAGCGAAACCTTCAATTTGTTTGAATACCATGATGATTTATGCTTGAGCTTTTGTTTCCTTGAACTTGACTCTCTTTCTTTCTCCTTCAAGCTAGATTATTTATCTTCAATTGGAGGATTCCACTTGGTTTCAACAAAGTGTCATGCAAGTTCATTCAGTGAATTTCTAAAGACTCTCATGTGTGCCTTCCAGTAGTTGTATTTTGTTCCTTTCTGCAGTGGTGGCCGAGATACAGAAGCTCCTTCCTTTTTCGCCATGGTAAAACCCAATCACAATTTTCTTGACACAACCAAGGTAAAACGTAAGTGACCAAGCTCCAATACCAATTGAAATTTTGGTTTTACCATTTTAAGCTTAACTATTAAACCTATGTTCCAACATAGCCTATCTAACCAAGTATGTAAAATAAATAGCACACGAGACACACAACTTGGTTACGCAGTTCGGTGAAATCCACCTACATCTGCAGGGCCTGACACAGTTTCGAATTAATCCACTTATCAGAAAGATACAGTACAAAGTACATCATACAACTATACTTATCTTCTAATTATTAATGTGTGAATTTTGCAAGCTCCCCTTGCTACCGATCTGCCTTGATCGGACTCTCTCGGACCTCGAAACTTTTCGATACTGGATCTCCTCCTCCCTAGGAACTAGGATATACGACTCTAAACTTGATCAACATGTCACGTATGTTGGACCCTATGAAAATTGGCTCTTGCAAAGCTCTCAGAAAAATGTAAACCTCAAGTGCATATTTTCTCAATTAAACTCGTTCACTTTGCAGCCGTGATGTCCATCAATATATAGAGCCATGAGAATATCAAAATACTCCATAATTATCTCCATAATATTCGTATTCCTTATCTGGTTCTAAAGCATATCCAAATCCCATAAATAAAGAGATTTTCCTTCTTTCAAATATCTCATAATATTATATAAAACCAATTCCATAATTGTAGGGATTTTCCATGATTCTATTATGCTTCAACACGTCTAAATAAAATATTGCATAAACTCCATATTTCCATAAACCAATATCACACAATATTATTTCAATCAAATCCTGATTCTTTCCGTATGTTCCAACATGGAACGTTTTTTCCTTTTCAACATTAGTTCACAAATGCCAACACAATAAATAATGAAGTCCCCATGACTTTACAACTACTACTTGGGAAATCCCTTACTCAAATTTTGTGAAGCAAGAAGGTTTCTCAACTAATTAGTTTTGTAAATTAGCACAAAACATTAGCTATAGGTTTTGAGGTTCCAAACTTTTGCTTAGATCATTTGAAAAACAGTATTTAAATTTTCTCAAAGTCCCAGGAAAACTATGTACACTTGTGGAGTGGGGTGAGAGAGGGGAGATCAAAGGCAATTAAATCGGACCATTAAAAGCACTTTCAATGTGCCCTCACTGGCCCCGCCTTCCATGGTCCATCAAAAGAAGGTGGTTCAAAAAACCACCTTAAAGGAAGTATAACCGCCTTTAAATGTTTCCAATCTTAGAAAGTTCCAGCATGTGTTGGGCCCTAATTGAAGTTTTTGGACTCGGAAAATCATGCAATTCCAAACTCGAAAACTATACTATCTGCTCTTCAGTAACTCCTTCATTGTTTCCGAGCTCATATCCACTTTCCGTTCCCATCCTGTCAAACGATTACTCCTATTTAGCATGAATAAGAATTATTTACGAACTTAGAATTATTTTTGTATCTTATGTTTCCGAACTCAAGAATTGTAATCAAGCCTATCGTAAATTGGATGAAAATTTTCCAAATTCTAAAAATATTCTGTTCTTTTGGTCAATACATATCTATTTTATTTCTCCAGAGTGAAAAAAGGCCTCAATCCACAGTAACAAATGTAAAACAATACAATGATAGTGTCTTGCATGTTAGCAAAAATCTATAGATAACAGTAATAAAACAATAATCTATAGATAGGAATAAAATATGCTAGGAATCTATTCCAATAGTTCTAACCTTAATTATTTATCTAAATTTTTTACTTTAGCAATATCCGAATATTCTAGAGTTGCTGAGCGATTGAGTATTAGATGCCTAGCCCAAAAATTCCTCGCACTGTTGATATCATCTTGGAAGTAGGGCCTTGATTTCTTCATGAAAATCTATTAATAGCTAGTTAGTAGCAAATACAAGAAGGCTTAGTTAGATTGGTTGCTGGAAACAATTGTACACGTACCCTGTCAATTTCAAGTAAGTCATCCTTGACTTCTTGAATGCACTCAGCCGCGTATAACATGACGTAATAGCCGCACTCCCAACTTTGCACCTGTTTCTTGTACTATTGAAACTAACATGAAATTAAATTCTTATACCAATTAAGTATTGTAAATTGAAAAAATAATGTTCATAGTCCACTTTGATTTCGACCACCTCCAAATTAATTTTATTTTGGTCGCTATTGTTCTTCATCGCCTATTTCAAAATCATGACAAATGCATCTGACGGTTGGAAATGCAGGGGATCCATCCAATACATGCGGTTATGGGAAGGGACAATCAAAATCAATCTCCAATATTCCCTGTATAGAAAAATATAAATTATCTACATAATTTGTGGTTTGTTGCCGGTAAGGAAATTAAACAAAGTTAGTATAACCTTTCTATGTAGGCGCAGTGAAAATATTCTTATCCTTTCACCCTAGAGTTGCTGACTGATTGAGTGTTAGATGCCTAGCCAAAGAATTTCTTGCATTGTTGATATCATCTTGGGAGTAGGGATTACATTCCTTCATGAAAAATCTATCAATCGGTCATCAATCGGTCAGCAACTCTCATATGAAGTGAAGCATATAAGATCAATAAATAATCCACAGTTTTAATAAGTTCTCAATCCCTAGTTAGGCTCTATCTAAAATTACCCTATAATAAGAAAAATAAGATGAAAATGGAAAATAGAAACAAAAATAACACGACGAGACAGGAAAAATTCAACTTTTAAAAACTCTAGATTCTACTCTTATAACGATAAATATTCCTCTGCCAAGGAGTAAAGATTACGTTAATGCACCTGGAAATCATCAATCCTTAAAGTAATTGAAATGGAAGTATACAAGATCAGGATATCTAATCATCAATTTTTTCAAAATCGGACAAGTAATGAATACTTTCTCACAGTTTCACACAATCATTCTCAAGATATTAAGGACAGTTACTCAAATATATAATTCAAAAGTTATAAAACTGAGAAGTTGATATAAAAATCAGGAAGGTCTTTCTCAAGGCTTGTAACGAGGCTAGAGACCATTCAGATTGGTGAGATCCTAAGGGTTCTTAGCTCAAACAATATCGATAAAATATTGTGCATGTCTTTCTTTTTTAACCATCATCCATATATAGTAGACATTCACCAAGAATATTCAACCCCATGCTATTATGAGAAAGCTAAGTAATATCTCATCAAATGTAGGTACTAATTTTTTTAAAAAAAATTCTCTCGAATGCTTCTAGCACCATTCTTCTCCAGGATAGTCTAAAATCAGTACTTGTGAAGGAAAATCGCAACATAACAAACAATAAGATTTTTTCTTTTTTTCACCTACCCTCCAGTTTGGTCAAACATAACCATAACAGCTGTTTATAATAAGATTCACCTTTCAATTTCGAAACCCTTCTGTATGGGTAAACTGAACACATGCTCTGTAATGTCATCAACTCAAGAGAAGACAATGGATGAATTCATCAACTTTAACTCCAAGAACATGCATAATAGGGCCAAGAGAAAGGATAAAACAAAGCTTTGGCTAAATAGATAGTAATTCATATCCAAGAACATAGTCAAAGCTTCAAAGTGTTTCACTAGGGGTTAATGTAATTGGTAGGCAATTTCAGCTGTGTGGTTTCATCCTAGTGCCTTCCATTACTTTCACCCATAACAACTCCAATTATAACAATGTGATCTCTCGGAACAAAGATTGATGTAGAGAGTGCTCTACTCTAGCTCAAACCTCACTTTCTGAGCTAAAAATATTCAATTAAACTCATCCTTTTTCGTCATCCCAAAAATCTTATCAATCAAATTTCACAAATCATAGAAAATATCATTCAAAAACCTCAAGGCATATAAAATTAACCAAGTTTGTTAAACAATGAAGTTTACAACTGGGAGTTTACTTTTATCAAGAGCCACTAGATTTTTTTTTCATGCAAAATTATCGACTCAAAACAACACAAAAACACATGTTAGACCAAAAAAACTGAAATTTTAAAAAAAATTGAATTAATATTTTTCAAAAATACAAAACAAAAAACTGCAAACCTCTTCACAATTTAAATTTGCTTGCCCTCAAGCAAATAATGCAAAGCTCATAGTGGTGGGTAAAGAGTGAGCTTATAGTGGTGGGTTTAGAGAAATTTCCAACAAGAAGAAATCATTGGATCCGGATCAGGTTCTGTTGAGACCTCCAGTTTGGCCAAACGAAACCCTACGAGTCCCAGCTCTCCAAAGTGTGAATTCTCCATGGTGCAAATTCAAGTACTTCAACTCTATAGATCAAGAAATGAGAGCATATGAGATATTGAAGTTCCTAAAGAATTTATTCAAAAACAAAAATAAAAGAAAAATGGAAAAGAAAAAAAGCAAGAAAAGGTATGTGGGCTGCCTCCCAATTAGCGCCTTTGTTTATAGTATGTGGCTAGACTTTCTCATGCGATCAATTATCAGTGGTAAGCAACAATGGAATTTCTTCCGCTGCATCCACTTGAGAAGCATCATAATATGGCTTGAGGCGATGGCCATTTGCAAGAAAAGATTTTTCTGTCTCCAAACTCTGAATTTCCACCATCTCGTTTGGCCAAACAGAAGCCACTTCGAAGTGCCTTGCCCACTTAGACTTGAATTTCCTTGACATGAATAGAAACTTGGACTCCAAAATAAGAACTTTCTGCCCAACTCTGAATTTCTTAGACTTCATATGCCTGTGCCACACCACATTACGCTCCTTGTACCGCATAGCTTGATCAAACCCTTTTAATATTAGATCTCCCAATTCTTGGAGTTGGAACTTTGTTTGTTCCTCACACTTGAGGGACTCCATACTCACTAAACAAGTATGATCATCTCCTCGATCAACATGTTTCAGATCGGGTGACAACGCCTTATACTCCAAATTTAAGGCTTTCACATCCGATGTGTTATGGGGTCGGGCTCATCATCCAACCTAAACGCAACCTCATTCCCACACGCACGCCATAAATACGATGCGATCCTATGCAACTAAACGCGTACCTGCAAAATATCTCCCTAAACTGTTATGCACACGCCGCTAGGTCATCAAGTGCCGCCCGCCTAACTGCTCATGGCCTGTGATATCCCCCTTTGTGCCAGCGACGTACTGTGCACAATGTCCGAACCGTTCATGCCCAACACCCGTGTGTGCAGCACCCGGTCAACCGTAAGCCAGCACACTAAGTGTTGAGTCACGCCCCGAGAAGACATGTCTCAAGCTCCTTGTCCCAGAAGTCTTCTCTTTTACTTGCAATAAGTTAGCTAGTATCTTAGCTTAGTTAGTTCTTGGAGGTCCAGATCCGCGTGCCCTTAGTGTGGTTTTCCTCAATTTTGTTCTTGTACCTAGCACATGTAATTACTTCTGTACTCCATATATGTGGATTACGGATCTACCCACATATTATTACCTTTTTGCAATATATTGAAAATGAGCATTTGCTCCCTAGTTATTGGGTCTTATATTTCTTTCTTGTTACTTGTGTTGTGAATCCTTGCTCTTAATTTAAACTCGTGTATTTCCGCTACGTACTCGTCCACACCCTTCTAAAGGCTTGGTGTGTAAAGTGCAACCAAGTTGAATGTGACGTGCATGGAAACTAAGCGGTAGTTATGATAGTCTAGCACGACTAGGGCGCACAGTGAGCTCCTTGAGAGGGTGACCTATGACATGATGGGACTAGTCTGTCGAACAGGTCTGGTTTGGGCAAACTGGACCTTGTACGCGCTTCAAAAATTTTCTGAACATCCGATTGGGATTGAGTCGGGCTGGGCACTCCGTGGAATATTTCAGTGTTGGGCATCATATCCTGAGAGTACATTGAATGCAGCAATTCAAAATTTTCCTTATATCTCAAGCCTTGTTTGGAATTGTAGGAAATTGAATTCCCATTTTATCATGCAAAACTCTAGTCATAAGAGACTCTTGGAAAAAAGGGTCATCATGGTCAATTGCATTCACATTCTCAACATCTATATGTTTCTTCATGGGTTTATCAATTTTGAGTGTGTACTTATCACCAAAATAATCAAGAGAAATAGTTCCATTACAAACATTAATAATGGTGTTTGTTATTTTCAAGAATGGACGATCCAACAATACCCCTTGTGTTCCCTTATCATTGGCATGATTCATCTTTACCATATAAATATCCGCAAGATAAATAAAATCATTAACTCTCACAAGACAATTTTCCAACAATCCTTCAGGAAACACGCAAGATCTATCTGCCAATTGAATTACTACTCTAGTATCTAACATTTCAACTCCATTTAAAATTTGATACACAGATAACGGTATAACATTAATCGAAACTCCTAAATCACACATGGAAGCATCAATGTTCTTATCTCCCATATAACAAGGTAAGGAAAACATACCTGGGTCCCTGCACTTTTGAGACAGTTTCTTTTTTATAAGCGCTGACACATATTCACCCATTATGATTTTGCTTGCTTTCCTGCAGTAAAATCTTTCAATAACTTTCTTACTGGTAGTAATTTAATGGCCTACAGGAACTGAAGATTAATATCCATTTTTCCAAAAAAATGAGACAAAATCCATCTCATCTTCTTTTTTCTTTTCCAATCTACGAGGGGAATGGTGGAATAATTTTAATTAATGGATCATATAAGGTTGGCCTTTTACTTACCTCCGCTGGCCCTTGGACTTACCTTCATGCATGAACTCTAGACGTTCATAATTTGGGTGTCATATTATGGTGGCGTCTCTTCTTTCTTCCAAATCTTGAATCTGCTCTTCTACCACAGGGTTCTGTTTGGGCGAACTGGACCCTCCGTCAATGAGCTCCTTCATATTTTTGGCCACGTATTTCAAAAGCAGTGGACTGAATTCCTTTCCACTTATGAGCGTGACCTAATTTTTCGTCTCATATGGGTTCAACTTGACCTTAGAGGGCAATCCAGGTTGCTTCATCCTAAACTAATTCAGAGAATTTAACAAATAGGCAAGTTGTTGCGCGTGCTCCTTCAAGGTTGCTTCAATCTTATTAGAGCTTTGTTGTTTCTTCTCCATCATGTCCATCAGTATGTCCAGCTTATCATTAATATATTTTTCTTGACCACCTTGTGGAGGTTGAGGAAAAATTGGGGCCTCTCGTTGCATTTGTAGAGCATATGGCTGATGGTGATTCTGAGGCTGCTGTGGTGGGGGACCTTGTTCTCTCTAACGAAAGTTTGGGTGATCAATATACCTTATATTAAAGGTGTAGAGATATGGATAACCTCTTGACTTCCTCTCATTGTAGTTCCCCATAGCATTAGCTTGGACATGTATCCCTCATATGGTAAAAATGCATTATGATGTTGTATGGTTGACTGATCCACGCGTATCGCAACTTTTTGTATGGCTGTAACCTTATCAACAAACTTAGATAGCATTCTCTCCATTCTTTCCATCCTCTTCTTGATTACAACTTGTTCGGGAGTGGATGTCTATGCCATCTTTCTCAAGATTCTAACTTTCCGTTCAACATACTCATTCTTGGAATCCACCAACCTTTTAATGATCTCTCTAGCTTCATTCACTCGAAGATGAGAAAATCCACAACTTCTGAAAGAATTTACCAAATCCTTGTTGATGGCTGTGATTCCTTGATAAAAACACTAGAGTAATTGACTTTCCATCATTCGGTGATTGGGGCAGCTATCCACCAACTTTCTGAACTTTTTAGCCAATAAGCACTCAATGGTTCATGATACTCCTTCTTGATACTTGTGATATCATTATTCAAGTAATCTGTCCTTGTGGCTAGAAAATAATATTCTAAAATAATTTCTTCAATTTAGACCACGTCAAAATGGATTAGGGTGGCAGGCTCAAGAACCATTGATTGGCTTCTCCTCTCAGACTGAAAGGAAATGCCACCAACTTGAATTGATCTTCAGTCACGGTGGATGGTCTCTTCTGCACCTTACGAATCTTCACAGATTCGCTCAAAAAATTGTAGGGGTCTTTGGTGCTTCTCCCATGAAACTTCGAAAGTACATTCAAGAACACCAACTTGTTCTCAATCGGATTCTCGGTCTCTGGCATCTGAATAGGAGTGGGAGGATCAACATTGCTATAACTAGTAAACCCCCTCATGTATGGGTTGTTTGGGTTCTACCCAAAATTTTGCTTTCCTTCAGTTCTATCCTTTTCGGTATCAGTTTCCAAATCAGAGGTGGTTACTAAACCATAATGGGCCCGGTTGGCCAAACTGAAGGGTTGTGGCAGAAGTTGATTTCTGCTCCTTTGTTCTCTTTTGATTCCGCTTGGCTAGTTTTTCAACTTTCGGGTCGAATATTGAATTCGGCCTTGATGATCTTCTCTTAAACCAACCACTACCACACAGATAAGTAGGGATTTTTTATACAAATTTTAACTTACCGTTCCCTGGCAACGGTGCCATTTGGTGAACATCATTTCACTAACCAAAATAATCTGCAAACTATATAGATGAGATTAGTATAGTAGAAAGCAGAGCCGATCCCCACAAGGAACGGAGCTATAAATACAAATAATTCCTACTAACATAGAGAATTTTGGTGTAGCCACCACGCCTTAATTTTCAAGAATTTATTTACGATGTCATTGATGCGATATTTAAAAAAATGCTATGAGGAATCATGCTTCCGAAGGTGTTCCCTTGAAAAGAGGATCGTAGTTGACTTTTGGAATGCGTTGATGGAGTATGAGAGTCATACTCTTCAAAACCAGCAAGAGAAGGCAAATTTGTGAAAAATCCAGCGGCAAAGGGAAACAAGTCTGGGAAAATAGAATTTGATTGTTTAGAATGTATTGTTTGACATTGATTTTTCAATTATGATGGTTGATTGTTAGTGTTGAGGCACTTGATTGTTATTCATGTTTTATCTTGATTTGAACTTTTCAGTTTTTATGTTAATGATTTTTTAGGGCATTTGAACCCTTTTGTAATGAATGATGTTTGATGGTTCGATAGTTATGGCGATTGACATTTTCACAAGTTAGCATAAAACTTAAGTTAGATGTTTCAAATTTTATATGTTTTATTGTGTTAGTGATGATTCATTGAATTCATTCGATTTTAAGTTATTAGTGTTTTATATTTATGTATTGTTCATCCGTAATATACACAAAGTGACACATATCATCTTTCATTTGTAGACCATGTATGGATAGAATTGGAACATCAAAGAAGTAATTTCAAATGCAACAACGGTGGAGTGTATATTTTCAACACTTTCTTTTTTATTGATGTGTTAACTTTTCAGGTTGTCATTTTTTAAAAATGATATTGAAGTTTCTTATTTTTGAATATTAGATTTTCATTTGATGTTTCATTGTTGTTTCAATAGTGTGAATTGATCTTTTTAAATTTTAATACTGATGATATGTTTTTAATGTTTTAATTTAATGATTAATAAGAGGATAGATTCACATTTTTTCTCCAATTTACGAAATTATAATTTCCCCATTCTTCATCGTGGATTCCATTTCCTGAAGCCACTTTTCCATTCTCCAGTTATTCAATCATAGCCACTAGCCACTTTTTCTTCTTACTTTATATATCACATTTTTGTTGCTTTACACCTTCTTACAAGATTAGAGTACAAAGACACAATGATTTTGGTAGAATTTTCCAAATCTTCTTCTTCACTTGATTAAATCGTAAATGGGAAGAGGACGCCGGTGAATTTGCACTCGCCGCCGGCGGGAATTTGCAACCGGCTATTCAAGTTACTGATGAACATTCTCGTCGAAATACATATTGAGCATTTGACTCTTAGCGGTGGAAATCGTGAATCAGTGGCGAACGACGGTAGTGAAATCTCGATCGATTTTAATTAGATATATAGAGGCCAAGAACAAGAAGAAGAACGGGTGATTTTGAATGACGGTCAAAGCAAAATAGTCGATGGCGGAGAGGCGAGGTAACGACGGTGGAAAAGGTGAGGTGGCAAGGGAGGAGAAGGAAAGGTGATGAGGCGGAGAAGGCGAGAAGAAGGGGTTCTATTTTTTCTGGTGTTTTGCAGGATTGTCCTCCATCCTTTTAATGTTTTTTTATTCTGGCAGCAAGAATAAAATAATTGAAAATTGACCTCCAAATATGATTTTCCATTTACCTATTTTCACTCACGAGACGGTCTCGCAGGAGTCAGACTCACTACTATTACCCAAACAATAACAAAACATGGGTGTTGCTATATCACGACCTGTATTTTACTTGTTCGACCTAATGCGTATAGATACTTGTATAATTTATTTATTTTAGTTTTTATTTTATTATCCTTTTTTATTAATCCTCTCCGCTTAATCCATTTCCCCATTTCTCCCCTTTATTTCTCCCCTTTATTTCTCCCCCCTGGTTGGAAATGCCTCCACCCACCACCGCATGCCGCCATCCGCTAGCGGAAGCGACCATCTCGAGCTTCGAATGTCCGAAAAAGTTAGTATTCCTTTTCTTGTTGCCCGCCGTCCACCTAAGCTTCATTTTCTCCTTTTATTGGCCAGAAAACTCATTTTTGAAAGTAAATTTCCCGGTTGATGGCTGTTTTGTGATGGGATTTGGTTGGGGGTGGGTACCATCTGGTGGGTGTGTTTTAGAGTCGCGGGATAGCTAATCTGAAGGTGGTTGGGGGAGAACCGTGAGGGTGGCCAGAAAGGACAGGGGTGGTGTGTCGGAGGCTGAGAACGACGTGGGTTCGGTGAGAGGGTGCCAGTCAGGGGTGGGGGAGGCAGATTGGGGCGGTGAACGGGAGGAGTGGGTGAGGGGGAGCACCGGATTAGG
>JAULKK010225810.1:0-15578 GCA_032355705.1 Rubia peregrina
GGTTTGGCGCACCCGGGTGAGCGTTGGCACTGGTGCGCGCTTTCAGGCGCCAGCCGCATGGTTTTTGCTCTGGACCGGTCTTTTGCCTGCGTCTGGGGCGCGCGGGCGCACGATTGAGCTCGCTGGCCACACGTGGTCTTCTTCACCCGGCCGGTCTTCCGTTGCTCCGTTTCCGATCTTCAGTTGCTCCGTTTTGAGAGTTCTTGTAGTCGTTTTTATGGTACTCGAGAAGGAGGATCCAATTGTACCATCCTTGAAGGCTGGTTCTTCTCTTATAATTCTCAGAACTCTGCTTTAGGCTTTCGGATCACAATTAATCCGCCTCATTGACTTCCTTCTTTGACCCTTCTATCTTCTACCACGCTTTGACCCGTGGCCTTCATTATTCTACCATCCTTGCGAATGGCCTTCACTAAAATAGTCTGAAATGCTTACGAGCAATCTACAAATTAAGCTCACAAGAATAAATCTAGATGCTCATAAGGACCAAAAATCCATTAGACTCAAAAGTAGGTAACAAGATGAAGGATTTAAATAAGAAAACCGAAAATGGTTATCTAAACCCCTTATGATGTAAACCTACCTAAATCTAGCAATCATCCTACAAAAAGGTAACAAAAGAGATGTTAAATGCTTCGGAAAAATACATGTATTCGACGTCACTTCATTGTGTTTCAAAATTTGAACCATCATTTCTTTTTACAACTATTTAATTCTACATGATTTATCAAAATAAAGAATGTTATGATAACTAAATGACCATCAAAACTTTTTATTTCAGTGCCTAATGTGTATCCGCTCTCTAAAATTTAATCATACAATGGGTGTAATCAATCACATAATGAAAACTACAAAATTGACTCAATATTCGTTGTTGTTCTGATCTATGAACAATGGGTCATCTCTTGATGATTGACAAAACTTCTGTCACTATCATCAGATAACAGTGGTTAAATTTAAACTTGTGTTGATAACATAATTAATACGACAATCTAATAAGAATCGTTGTTGAATCATTTCACGAAGATGTTCTTCAGTCTTTCTCCAGTGTGACACTTTGTTGTGGGATATAAACATATAATTGATGTGGGGGAGTCCTTATAGGCCAGCATAATAACCAAAATCAGTGTGGGCATGCATACTTAATTGGTTAGCCTTCAAAACAAGGTCTTGGGGAGGTCCCCATGATCCAGCTCTGACTCCTAAGTCACTATTTTGATCTACATTAATTTTTCTCCGGAAAATGCCATTAGCTTTCTTATTGTTTTCAATTTATATTTATAACTGAATGGTTGTACGATCGTGGTTGATCATTTTCCACGTCACTCCTATTATCACTTAATCGTGGTCTTGCTAAGATGATCATGGGAATTTATCTCCTGTCCTCTCGAGTTGAGGTTCTGCTTGCGTTATGCGAACATCTCTTTGGGTTCTCTATATCAGTTGGTGGATGCAAGGTGTTATCCTTAGGCCAGACATTGATTGGTTTGGAAGGTGTATACCATAAGCCCTCTCATAACCAAGGAGTCATGGTGAGTTGAGCTGACATAGTTTTTATTGGAATGTGGTATAAGCTAAAACAATAAAGTAAATATGGAACGTTTTGTGAAGAAGCGGTAACATTTGGTGGAAAAGTGAAGGGCGTCTCATTGGGTAAAGATATGTGTGGACTTAAGTGCAATCAATACATTTACTCATTTATCTTACAGTTGTTAATGTCACAGAAATTTTGAGGTAACTTGATACTACAAAAGGGGATGTGAGGGTGCAGTTAGCGTTAGTGAATTACTAAAAGATAATTAACAGTTTAATTTCCCAGTACCTGAAGGGGTATAGTGATAGTCAAGCACCTTTGTTAACTGTTTAGTGTCATCTACAATGGCAAGAGCATGCCATGATAGAGTTATTACTTTAGGTGAGGTGGCCGTTCTGGTTAATGAATATATCCTTATTTATATGCTAAGAAGCTTAAAACTCTTAGTGCTGGTGAAGTTGTAATGAGGTCACCTTGATCTGCATCTTTATGCATGCGTTAACCAATGCATTTAACGTATTTGTTTTTACGTTTTGTTTGGCTGATTTCTAGTTTTAGTTAGGTTTACATTAAAAGGGGTTTAGATGACTATTGTTGGTTTTCTTATTTAAATCTCGAGTTTTGTAGACTTAATTAGATGTAATGGACACTTTTTTCCTCACGAGCACCTAGATCTTCTTTCGTGAGCTTATTAGTAGGTTGCTTATGAGAACTTTGGCATATTTTGTAGAAGGCCATCCACAAGGGTAGTAGTAGATTTTAAAAGGCCATTTTCAAGGATGGTAGAAGACTAAAAGCCACGAATTCAAATGTGGTAGAAGATAGAGGGGTCGAAGAAGGAAGACAAAGAAGTGGAGGAATTATAATCTGAGAGTTGCACACATTTCTAGAAAGGATCCAAGAAGAATCAGCCTGTGTGAGTAGCACCGATGGATTTTCCTTCTCGATAACTATAAAGTGGACTACAAGAACTCCTAAATCGGATCAACGGATCATTCGTAGCAAATTAAACAAGTTGAAGGAAAAAATCCAAGTTGAAGAGTTGAAACTGTAATTTCCCATGCTAAATCAGCTCAACATGACCCAAGTAGTCTACACGGACGTGCCAAACCAAGATCCGAAGAAACTAGGTCCTGACATTGCCTGTGCACCAAGAACGGATGTTGAAGACCCACAGTTTGCTCCCTATGAGCTTTCCTTCGTTTGTGCGCTTATTACCCTCAAGTATCTGTCCCAGCCGGTGGCCCGTGCAATATTGCATCGACCGTGTGCTTTTTCATAGCCTGTGACGATGTAACAAAAGTGGGGACCAGTTTTACTAGTGGAAGCTTTAGGGTTTCCTTAGGGTTTTCTTCCAAACTTGGGCCTTTAGAAGCCCATTTATCTTCTCATTTATAAGGAGCCTTTAGTCTCCTAGGGTTTAACAAGTGGGCATAATGTAGCTTTTCTTTTCTAAGTAGGTAGGAATAGGAAGAGGAGAATTCTCTCTATCTCTCTAGAGTTCTTTTCTTTTCCGTGTCTTATTTTCCTATATCTATGACATTTAACTCAATATTTTCCATGGATCTTTTTTAGAGAGTAATTAATTAACTTGGGGTTTGTATTTTTGTTCATGATTTGGGGGTTTTTGTGAGATTCCTTAGATATACCTATTTCTATGTGTTTGTGATTAATATGATGGCTTGTTCTTCATGTTCTTATTAGTTGCATAGTTGTCACACTAAAATTGGCATACACCGTAGTCTACTTTCATGTTGGCACATTTATTGATATCTCATGGGCCGTTTGCGTGTGTGCATGTTGGTCGCTGAGTCTAGGTTACGATTGACTATACACTAGTCTTAGCTAGCAAATTAGCCTGAAGGGTTACAGATAGAGATAGCATTAGTAGCTAACTAGGGTTAGCGTTACACAATCCTAGAGCCATCAATTTGGTGATTCACCCTCTTTGCCTTTGTAGGCCTAGGGAGAAACATTTGTGGTGTAGTACCTGGGACATAATCATACAGGGAAGATTTAGATATGCACAGCAGGCTGGGCCATTGTTGGTGCTGATAGAAGATTACATGCGCACCCTACGTGACAGGTATAGGGAAGTATTGACCATCGACCACACCACATGTCATAAACACTAGAATAGGCTTGTACATCTTGTACATGATGGAATCAAGGATCGAACAACAACAATCATGTTACAAAAATATTTCCCAAGCGCTAGTTTATATAGTTTATTCTTGTGTGATTTTGCATGTTCATAGTTGTTAGCAAACACCCCCCCCCCAAATCCTGTTTTTAGGAATACTAGCTATTCCTAACACGTGATCAGATTGACAACCCGATTGCGTCTGTGTGTCCTTACTTTTAGATTTCTAGCATCTTTGTGGACGACACAGGTCTCGCCACTATCTACCCTATAGGTAGCATAGTAGTAGGAATGAAAGCAACAATCCAAAGTCTATCTTTGATCTCAGCTTCCCTCTTGGTTTTAATTCGTGGATCCCCCGCGATTTATTAATTGACACCGAGAGGGGTTGGGTCACACCTCTTGGTATGTTCAGTGTTTATGAGTGCCAGTTGCAGTATAGGCTAACCCTCTATGTGCCTGACAACTAGGGGCTTATGGGGTTGCCCTTGCTCAGTTGCTCGGTACTTATCGTACTGTTTGTTTCTTTATGATAGATCTAATTTCCAAGATTATTTTTTTGTCATAACTACATCTTTATGATAGGAATAAACTTGAGTGGATAAGATTATGATAAGGCATGTGACGATGTTTTGTTTTGTTAATGCTACTACATGCATATTGTTTAGTGTGTTGGGGCATACCTTGTTCATGGGGGTTGAACTAGGATAATAATCGTTGGTATAAAGTGGATACATGTTGTTTTAGAAATCTTTTCCTTTCTAGTGCATGTGTGCGCTACTTCGTTGTTGTTTGCTTCATTCCTGCTGACAACTTTCATGGTTGCATCAAGAAATGGATGTCTTATATGGAGAATCTTGGCCTTTCCTAGGTATTATGAAGATATAGAAAGAAAAGTTTTTCCCCACAGATGTCGCCTCTGATGCTGGGGAGTGCTTCTGTACCGGGATAATAACCAGAATCGACGTGGGGCTGCATACTTGCTTGGTTAACTTGCAAAAAATAGTCCTGGGGTGGTCTTTGGGATCTAGCTCTAATGCCTAAGTTAGTTTTTCAATATACATTAATCTATATCCGAAAATATACCCTTACCTTTCTTACTGCTCTCAATGTCTATTTATGGCTAAATGGTTGTACGATCGTGGTTGATCGTGATGGATGGTGGTCCACATCACTCCTATCATCAATGGATTATGGTCTCGCTAAGGTGTTCATTGCCACTTATTGCCTTTCTTTCGAGGTGATCCTGGACATCGCTTCCGTGGTGGTTTACAAAAGAGGTGGCACATTGGCGCTGTTAATGGCCAATTTTGCACTATTGATATGAATATTTAAAATTCAGTTCACTTAAGAACAAGGTTGTAGCTCATTGGTGGAACTTAACATATGTATGTCACAACTCAATTTGAGTGAGTTTGAACCCACTCACCGGTGAAATTGCTTGTAGTTTGGGGAATCGAAGACATCTAAACTACTTTTATTTTTTCTGTCATGGTTCTTTTCCCCTAAAATATGGTTCTTCGAACATGAAGTCCTTCTTTCACCCTAATTCCATAGTCAGCTCATGCATAAATTACCTGTGCATTAGCCCAAATTATCCCCATCTTTTCTTGAAAAACTAACTCCATGGAGGTTGAATTGTATTCGATTGCATCCTGGAGATTAAATCTCGTTCGATGTTGGTTGAATCAAAGTTTTCCTTCGTTGAGGTTGAATCATATGTGTACTTTTGGTAGTAGAGGTCGAATTAGATTTTCGAGTTTTTTTGGAGATTATATCATAATGATTGGTTGAGGGAGGGGTAGGGCAGGTTAGATCAATGTGAAGGTTACATACGAGGGGTGTTTAAGGTATCTATGGTGGTGGTAGTGGGGGGAGGCCGGCGGAGTTAGTGGTGGCGGCCTCCTGGTCAGGTAGGGTTTATGGGCGAGGCAGAGAAAATGCAGAGAGCTTTTTCGTTGTTTCTGCTTTTGAGGACCACTCATTAATTTGGGGATGATTTCAATGTTATTTTTTATTTATTGCACGTAATTTTCATGATTTAAAAATTAAGGTGTTTAAAATGTAATTATAAAACTATAGTTTTACCTTCAGATTTATATTTTTAAAATGGTTGTCATAATTCACCTAATTGTTAGACAGTGTGATAATAAATGCCTTAAAATATAATATGTTTAATTTTTCTTTTAAAATAGGGTAAAATGCATTCATACTCCTCAGTTCTTGGTTATAGCACATATACCCCCGAGTTTTTCAAAAGTGCACATATACTCCTGGATTAGCTGTGACATAAAAATGCATACCCCTCCTACCTGAGTCCAACGTTGACCTATTATTTTCCGGTGTTGGCCAATATTAAAATTACCAAAATAACCCTCACTTTATTTTTGAAAAGCTAAGGACCAGTTTACCCTCCACTGAAGTGGGGGGCACCCTTCATCAACATCGATATAAAAATTCCTTGTTAGAATTTTGATTTAAAAAACAGTGTGATCTGAATTATTATTCGAAGCTCTTCATCCACGACTTGGTCGGGTGAGATTTAGTTCCTGTTTCCAACCCTAATTCCAGTGGATTCCCCTCGTCTGAGTTGGATTAATCGAATGGATTCAAGATATGGGGCGAAAATCTAAAATTGGTTTCTAATTTTTACCTTTTTTACGGGAAAAACAATCATTTCCTTTGAGTACGATAATGACAAAATTTGACCAATTTTTCAGATGTCACCAGGGGTACAAATGCACTTTCAAAAAACTGGAGGGTATATGTGCACAAAATTAGGAACTAAGGGACATAAATGCACATTTTTCTAAAAAATATTATAGCAAGTTTGCCACTTGAAGATAAAATAGTGAAGAAAACCGGAGCCTACATTCTCAACAAAAGTTATCATCAATTCTTCAATATGCAAAAGAAATCTATTACTATACTAAAAGCGCGAGTTGTTTTTTAGGGAACAGGTTTAGGTACAGTAGACCATTTTCCGCGGATTTAATTCTATTTCACCTTTTCTTCCCCTACAATGCCAAACCCTCTATTCACGATGGCTAAAAATTTTAAGGTATCCGATCATGTTTTACTTACCGTGTAATTCTTTTTCCTATTCCCTTCAACCCTTTGTGAAGCCCTCTCACCTTCTACGCCGGTGGCTAACAGCCTTGGTGCTTGACCTTCCTGGTTCAAACGTCGCTCTTTTCTCAAACTGCAATGTGTCTTCTTCCCATTTCTCCCCCCCCCCCAGGGGCGGATGTACATGGGGGCTGGAGGGGGCTCCAGCCCACGCCAAACAAAAAATTTCGGGTATTTTTAGTGTAAATTTTTTTCCCAGCCCCCTCCAGCATAGGTAAAATTGGCGATTTTTTTTCCTTTTGCACATCAGCCCCCGCCACGAATCCTTTCTGGCTCCGCCCGGTCCCCCCCTCACGCCTCTTTAGTTTAGGTGACTCCCTCTATAAATTGTTACATTCTATAGCTTCACTTTTTCTCCATTTTTTATTCATGTATGGGTGAAATAAGGGGTTACGATTAGTTTATCCTTTCAGTTACCTGTTTTCTAATTCTTGTGTAGGTGACTTTAGGTGTTTTACCATCGTCACGGTAATAGCCCTCTTAACTATTATTTCCTATTTTTTTAAATGTAAAAGGACTTTTGGTTTTCTTACTTGTATGAGAAAATCTAGGGGTTTTGTTTTCTTGAGGAGAAGTCAGGGGTTTCGGTCTGTGTATTGTTGTGTGTATTTCTGCGCGATTATGTTTGCTGTGCATATTTGTGTGTGGCTTGAATTAATTGTCATTCAATACTTCTCTTCTCCATTTTTATATAGCAAGGTTAATTGGAGTGGTAAATATGGGGGCTCCAATCTATTGATTATACCACTTTATCCTTCTACTTTGTTTTCCTGATTTCATTTTGGTTTCCATGACTTACGATGTATGAGTTAACTAACTGCATCCATGTTCATGCAACTGAGTATATAACCATTTATTCATTTATTAATGAAGTTAGATTGCTTGAGAAATGGAGGGAAAAAAGTGACTTATTGGTGTGTTTCACCTTTGACGAACGATAATTTTAAAACAATTGCGTAAACCAATGGTCAATATCAACAACTTTGTTTTTTGGTTAACAAACAGGGTTGTTAGCCTGCTTACCTCTTCAGTCTTACCTTTATTATAGGCTCCCCAACTCAGATCTATTCTACTTGCATAAATGGTTGAATTTAGCAACAAATATTGTACTTTTAATAGCTACTTATTGTTGCCTTTATTTTACCGCCTTCTTACTCTAGATTGATTTCAACAGCTGCTACGAATATGCATCATTGCTATAGTCCCCAACATGTATTCTTTATTCTTTATAATTTTGTATTTAATATATGCATAAATCCCTGCTTTTCCATATTTCTACCTTCTCCCATTTAAGTTTCTTTGATTTCCTCTTTCTCCATACTGCATCCATCTGTACTTTTTACCCTGTTTACGATGCTAACATTATTATTTTAAATAAGAGTTAATCTTTACAAATTCTTTTCACACTGCACATGTTCATCTCAAGGACTGCTTACCTTGTGCCCTTTCTTTATGTTAGACTCATAGAAGATAAATGCACCACATTGGAGAGGTTACAACCAAATGTTGTTGATTGGTTCATCATAGTATTTGTTTCCGAAAAAATCCCTGTCCGCATAACTAGCATGCGTCATTCTTAGTTGATCCCTAGGTATCCTCAAGAATTTAAAAATAAATTGAACACCAGTAGATGCTAGAGCATAGGTTTTTGTTGCTAATTTTTTTTTATTCTCAAGGTTTTCTCCTGTCGGCAAAGGGGTTTTTAGTTTTGATCGACTAATATGTCTTATCACTTTCAAGTTTTTATTGTTAGTTGGATGCTAATTTTTTCCTAGTGTGAGACCTATAGGGTTTCTGTGAAATATAGTTGCAAAGGCATTCTCGTGTGGTTAAACTGAGTAATGGTGTGGCTGCCAGGCACTCTAGGGTTTTAATTTTCCTCTTTCCATCATAGTCACGACTAGTTTCCGAGTCCGGACATAATTTTTTATCAAAAAAGGAATTCTTTGAATTTTTCCAGAGTATTTCTGGAAACGAGACACAAGCTCGGAAGCTTTATTTCCGAGCTCGGAAAGTGTTAAGTGCCAGTGGGTACAAAACCAATGAAATTTTCCGAGCTCAGATGCTTTATTTCTGAGCTCGGAAACTTTTCAGTACCTATTGGCATAAAAACCAATGTCATCTTTCCGAGATCATTAAGATATCGGACCCAAAATTGCAAAGAAAAGTCAATTTTCCGAGCTCGGAAAATGATCTTGTCTTCAGGTCAATTTCACACTTGAATAACATTTATCCTTATAGGCTCACTGTTTATAGAGCTGAATACAACCATAGAACAAGTAATATAAAACAAAATGAAAATTCAACATCCATAGCTCAGTCAAGAAAAAAATATCTGAATTACGTAATGCCATGCAATGCTTAATAAAACATGTAAGATTCAAGACTTTCAACATGCGAAATGTGAAACTACAAACAAATCAAGAATAGAAAATTGGCAATTTAACATCGAAAGCGTAGTCACAAATATCAAACAACCATAAGACATAGATATATTTTCCTAATCCTCCCACTCTAGCATTCTATCAATGCGAGATTCTCCCCCTTATCTTGGCCACCGTCATCCCCACTATGATCACCATCACCACCGTCATCATTTTCACTCTCTAAGAAGACCAGCTAAAGGCTAGTATGCTCTTCATCTTTGCTCAACTCCAAATGGAGGTCTTTGGCTTCCAAGAATGCGGCATGGTGGGAATGATTGCGGGTCAACATATCATAAGTCTCGATCATATCCACTCGCATGCAGTCAAAGTACTTACTCAACCGAGACTTCCAACCGCTGCATGTACCTGACATTCAATATTGATCAATAAATTAATATATTTTTAATTAATTGACATTAATAAATTTAACTATTTATCACTTACGGGAGCTAGATTCCTTGTCCATTTCTGCTTTCGCTTCGCAAGCCCACTTTGCAATCTTAGTTTTTTTACTCAGTATTGGATGGAAGCACCATTTGCCGCTAAAGTCTTGGTGGAGCACTTTGTGTTGGAACCAACTCTTCTCATAGTATTCCCTTCGCAAAGATTTATCCTTAGGAGTTATTCCCGCCTTCTTTAGCATGGAAGTTATCAAACCACCATAGGGAAGATCTTTCTTTTTCGTTTGCACGGCCTTCAACATGAAAAAGATGATGGTGAAGTCGGGTTTTATCTTTCTACCCTTCATGATGTAGTAAAACATTTTTAGGTTAGTAATAGTAGGTTTGCAAGTATGGCCACCAATGGGGAAAACATTAAGGCATATCCATTCATAGACAAGACGCTGCTCTACGGTCAAGACACCACTATCAAAACTCTCCACTTTCCCAGCACTAGATCCTTGTCTCTTAAAATATTCACCAGCCCTAGCTGTGGGACAAAGAGGATTAGCGTCGCTCACGCCTGACCAAACATGTGTGATAAATATCGAGGGGACGATTGGGGTTATCGGACCTTAATTTCTCGGAGGGTGGTGTAGGGGTAATCTAAGGCTGTGTTGATTGTATACGTACTCACAGATACATCTTTCCCGTTGAACCTAGTTACATATAGGTTATTTCTACTTTGGACCAATTTTTCATAAAATTGTATCACTTCATCAATATGAACGGGCTCATCCATACATATTAGTTTCTCTAAATGTTGGGTTTTCAAATGTGCTAGCAAATACTATAGTCCTATACTTTCAAGGTTTGATGCTAATATAGCCTTCGAATTAATAACTTTTCTCTTCAAAAAAATCAACATACCTTTCTTTGCTTGGCAGTATCAATGAAGAACTTTCTAGATTTGCCAATCTCCGTGATACAGAAATGACTCCGATCGCTAGCCTTTGATCTAGCACCCCTTCTCTTCGACTCATTTTCTACCTTGGTTAGGGGTTTGTGGATTTTAATTTTGGAATTTTGGGTTTTGAATGTGTTTGCGGGTTTTATTAAACATCTATCTGTTTTTCCTTTTCTTAAAAATATGAAAAGGATTTCCAAACTCAAAAATGTATATTTTCTTCCATTTGGAAGAGAAAACTAATTTTCAAATAAGGAAATATCAATAGTGTCTTTTTCCGAGTTCGGAAACCCTTTTAATCGAGAAAAATTGCAATAAAGGGTTTCAAAAGGGCATTTACTGCCCATTTGAAAAACCCACAATTTCCCACTGCTTCCCCCTCAAAAAAAAACCAAAACCTAACACATAATTCCATTGCATCACCACTCGTCCATGTAAGGTTTTAATGATTTGAGGTATGCCTTTCATCCTAATTCTCTTCTACTCCAATTTCTCGCCTACATTTTTCATTTTCACACACATTTTTGTATGATATATATGTAGGTGTGAGCTATGAAGAATTATTTCATACCCTTTGATTGATCAAGAAAGGTAAATATATTCTTCAATAAGTAGATAGGGTTTAATATATTCAAACATAAATGAATAAACTCAAATAATTTTGGTTCATGACTTCAAGGGTTTTCATTTTGTGATTCATATGAGTTCTATTTGAAGTGAGGTTTGTTATTAAATATAAGTTTGTACAGTGTGCTTGGATGCTAGTGCTTAAATGCTATTCTATATATCCACCGACTAGGGTTTAGTCCAACATATCTTCTTACATATTTAGGGTATTATTTAAATATTAATAACTTATATATTTTCCGAGGTTAAGTTATTTTTTGGTATCTTAGTAAATCTAGCATTCAAAAGGGCAATCGGGAAATAGACTCGTGACGATGTGTCATAGTCTGGAAGTGTCAACCCCCCGGCAAAAGACTCGACATGGGATGAGGATGACGATTTGGGGATGTGGGAAAACACCAAACATATTGTAGAGCCTTAGAACGTAGAATGGCTAGGAAGGAGTTAACGTCTTTGATTTTTGACAAGTTGGGAAATTGTGTGTCAGAGAAACATGCCAAATGTAGCGAAGGTTAGTAGAACAAGAGTATATATCCGCTACGATACTTGACACGATGTCCAAAAAGATTACAAGGACACCTTGTGGATGGAATGCAAGGTAGCTTTAGTGAATCCTTTTTTCCTACATTTGTCATCAATTTTTTTTATTTACATGTAAGCCCATCCTCTTATCCTTGGGTTGCATAATCCCCGTAGAGGCCTTTTCAAATTGAAGAAGAAGATGTGGGTTCTTTGCGAAAGAAGGCTATGTTCATGATGTCCAAGAGTTGGCGTGAACATAAATACACTTTGTCTAGAGACTAAATATTTAGCAATATGAAAGGTGATAGCCCATGGGTAACACATGCACATTCAACCGAAGAGCTGGGAGATTCACAAGAAAAAAAGCATTGGAGAATAGCGAAAACCTTAGTGAGAAAAATACAAATTATTAGAGTGATGATCTTAAACTAACATCCAACTTCGGGTACAAGGAAAGAAAAATAACGCATTGTCAGGAAGATTATAATTCCTCATCGATTGAGTTGGGAGGGTTATTTTTATGCAGCAATCGAGCTAGTGAAAGAGCGTTTAGAACAAGATGTGTAAATTGCAGAAGCGGGGAGGATGACGGAAAATGAGGCAAGGGCTTTGGTGCAACCCATCAGTGTGTCTGACATTGACAGGTGCGATTTGTTTCTCAAAGGGCGACAAAACAAAGAGGGTGTATATGTCAAGGATGAAGAGAAACAAATTTCTGAAAGAGTGGAACGTAAGTTTTTTAGTGAATATTATTAATTTGAAATATATTAAGGGTATATCGAAATAAAAAAGGTTTCCGTATTTGTGTTTCTACTTAGGAAAAATTGAAGAGTGACCAATTGCAAGGGAAATTCATTCTGAGGGATAAATACGACATTTTTTTGTGAAGTCAAGGAAAAATTTGACCACCCGGGCCGTGTTAGGGGCTTGGGTAGTTTCTTGACCCCAGTGACAATCTTTCGTGATCGTATAGTCCTACGATGGAGTGGAACCCTCGAGAGTCTATGTGTTGCATAAAAAAGCCCAACTCTAAGACAAACAAATTGAGTAACAAAATATTCTAATTCGGAAGTTGGTCTAACAGACCGGCCTAGTTCTTCTGGAAAGTTTAGAGAACTTGAAGCCGGACTGGACACCGCCATTTAGGGATTCACGAAATTCTCCCGGTGATGTTGAGGTCAATTACGAGGCAATTTTTCAAAAACTAAGAATCGAGAGACAACTGTTCGAACACAACAACCCCTACGATGCCATCCTTGCAATTGAAAAAAGGTACGAATGATCATTTTCATAGTTATATCAGTTTGAAATGAGTTTAATATTTACTATATTTTGTGCTTGTGTTTTAGAGATCATGTCTGTGTGAACTATACATTGATCAAGACATTAGTGGTAGCCCATTACATGTAGCCGATGGAGTTTTGCATGAGTTCATGAAACATCATCATTCCATATCAGTTACGAAAGGTCTTTCGAGGGTTTTCTTGGAGAATCCTTTGGTGATGGACACCCCTTTGCCTATCTCGGACGGAGAATACAAGAAAGTTGGCCCTGCTTGGGGAATGTTCCTTACTTGGCCCCTTAGACTTATATACATCAATCCTATCAAGAATCGACATTTGAAGGAAACAAGGCCTCCATCACCAAACTCGGTGAAGACAACACCAAAATAGGTGAAATCGACCCAAATCGGTGCCAACAACACCAACTAGACCTCCATTGGCAAGAACAAAATTCCCTCAAGACACACCTGGCTTCATGCGTGTCCTTTATGACATGTTACAACCTCATGATCAAAACTCAACATACGCATTCTTTGTAAATGAATGCGTATTCAGATGCAAACATGAAATCATGACGTTGTGGAGTGACTTTGAAGACCTATGGAGATTTGAGCAAGTTAATCAAGCGATGATGTCGATCTGCACCTTGTGAGTGATTTTTATTAATTTTATTTATAAATTCAATTTCAACTACAATAACCATTATTGCAAATAATACATACTATGAAATTGTCCAAGTACATATTTTTTACTAGTAATCAAAAGAAGGGATGGATTGGATACATGTGCCCAGTCATGATACAAGAAATTCGTTGCACAAAACTAGAGAGGATCGTTTACATTCACAAATGCCTAGGCCGAAAGGAGAAAAGGATTTTCATTGCACCATACATCGAGAGGTTATTTACAAAGCTCATTTTCTTCATAAACACTGTTTCTGCATATTGCTAATGATATTTAAATTTTCTTATTCAGGGAACATTTGAAGATTAATATTGATAGTCCCGCAAAGAAGCGAGTGTATTGGCTGGATCCTCTTCACATCCAACCGCCCGATGCATTCGTTGAGATTTTGGAATCCTCAATGAAGGAAAATAGTGAGGAAAAAATTGTTCGTTTCAAGTAGTCGAAATCAAGGTGGTCTACCAGTGTGTTAATTTCCAATATACAATGCTTATTTGGTGCAATAGTATTAATAATTTATGTTTCTTACATATAGTAAAAGAAACAGACTCAAACTTGGGAGTGCGACTATTATGTCATGTTAAACGCGACCGAGTGCATTGAAAAGTCAAGCTGAAGATGTAATTGAACTTGACAAAGTAAGTGTACAATAGTCCGTGGTAATATTTCTAACTAACATTTTCCAAATATATAATACAATAATGTTATTTACATATTCTCAAAAAAGATTGGAAACCCTACTCATAAGATGAGATCAAAATTGCACAGAATTCAATGGCTCGGCATCTAATTCTCAATCGATCAGCAACACTGGGGAATCCCAATATAGGTAGGGACACTCAATTTAGATAAATACCAAACCGTAGAAATGCCAGAATAGATTTGTAGTAACTTCTATTCCTATCTATAGATTATTGATTGGTTAGCATTATTTATAGACTTTTGTTTAGGTGAAAGATACTATCGTGTATTGTTTTAAATTTATGATTGTGTATTTAGGCTATTTTTGTGCCGGGAATATTAATGAAATAAAATTTATACCAAAAAATCAGAATGTATTTCCGAGTCTGGAATGTATTTTCATCTCTTTGATTTTAATATGCCATTGGTCAAAATATATTTCCCAAACTCAGAAACATACAACATGAATTTATTTCCAAACACAGAAATGCATTCGAAAAAAAATGCTCAGCCAATAATTGCCGACGATTGCCGGCGAGGTGGTGCTGAAGCTAGCGAACAAGGTGAAGGTTGGCGCAGAGGGGTTCTTCAACTGGGTTTGCATTAGGTTCAGCTGGGAAGACGATGAGGTCCAGAACATGGTCAACTCTTACTGCGAGGTGGCCTGCGATTCTTAGGATTACTTTTCTCGTTGGAGGTTCCATGTGAGAGAGGCTTCTGAATCTGGTCCTATGTCAGCTGCATCTTTTTCATGAATTTATGGTTTCATGTTAAGGGTAAAGCTGATGTTGTTTATTTTTTAAGAAATCTGGATTAATCGAGCACAAGCTCAAGCTAAGTTCTTAAAACGGTTTTCAAAATTGGAAGAAAATGAGGGAAAAACTTCTGATTATTAACTTAGCTCAATACATCATGTTCTGCTGCTATATATAGAGATCATGCTCCTAATTATCTAACAAACTAAACAACTATACAAGTGGACTAACTACCAAAATAGAAATATGCTCTAAAAGACTCAGTTAAAAACTGAAATTTGAAAACAGCTTCCACCGCCTTTGGCTTACTGAATTTCCTGCCAAAAACTGAAACTCTTGATTTTGATCACTGATGCAGCTGATCTCTGATGTTGCTTCTTGCTGCTTGCTACTTCTTCCTGATCATATCTCTTCACCCCCCCCCCTTCAAGATGAGGATTATGTGAG
>JAULKK010225919.1:0-10733 GCA_032355705.1 Rubia peregrina
GTTACAAACGGTTAAACTAGGAAAGATACAATTTAACGATGGAATGTGTTAGGATTTTCATTGATGAATATAAGTATTTATAATACAATTGTCTAACTAAATCGCACCAAAAAAGAGAATTCTTCTAACCACTCCTAACCACTAAATATTGACTAGCTAACAATACAATCAAAACTTGGTCATGTGGACCAAATGTACAGTGGTAAAAATATAGTGTAAATATACAGTTAACACCCTTGCAAGCTTATGGTCGAGGATGGACATGGAGCTTGGACCGTAGAGTAGCAAAGTGCTGATTTCTGACAGCTTTGGTGAAGATGTCTACAATCTGATCAAGAGACCGAACGTGACGGACCGTGAGATCACCCGAGGCAACCTGTTCCCGTACAAAGTGATAGTCAATCTTTATGTGTTTGGACCGATGATGAAAGACTGGATTTGCAGAGAGGAAATTAGCACTTAGATTGTCACAAAGAAGTATGGGAGGATGCTGAACATAGACACGTATTTCTTGAACAAGCTGTTGAAGCCATATAATTTCAATAGAGGCAAATGCAATGGCCCAGTATTCTGCCTCGGTGCTGAAGCGAGCAACCACATTTTGCTTGCAAAAGGACCAACTGATAAGGTTTTCATCAAAGTAGATGGCAAAGCCATGCTGAGAACGATAGTCATCAAGGTTCGATGCTCAGCCTGCATCAGAGAAGGCTACAAGACGAGAATCACAAGCCTTTTGTAGAACCAAATCAGAGGAGATGGAACCTTTGAGATATCGGAGAATACGTTTGACTGCACACCAGTGCTCTTCTGTGGGAGAATGCATCAATTGGCACACTCTGTTGACTGCATGGGAGATCTCTGGTCGAGAAATAGTGACATATTGTAGGGCACCAACAATGCTGCGATAAAGAGATGGATCATAGAGGACCTTCCCATCATCAACCAAACGAGAACCAGGTTCAGCTGGGGAACAGATAGGCCGAGTACCAGACATGTCACTGCCTTCAAGAATGTCACAGATGAACTTTTGCTGAGAGATTTGAGTGTGGAACCCTGATGAGACACCTCGATGCCAAGGAAGTAGTGAAGATGGCCTAGGTCCTTCAACGTAAAGTCACGATGCAGCAGGCTGACAAACTCATCAATAAAAGCAGTATAAGAACTGGTGATGACAAGATCATCCACGTAGACAAGAACATAGACCACATCGGAGCCGGATGTCTTGACAAAAAGTGATGGGTTAGAGACACAAGCCTTAAAACCATGACGAACAAGAGAGGTAGTCAGTTTATGGAACCAGTCCCTTGGTGCTTGCTTTAAACCATAGAGAGCCTTTCGAAACTTGCAGACATGAGAAGGTTTTTCGGGAGCAACAAAACCTTGTGGTTTATCCATGAAGACTGTCTCAGAGAGGTCACCGTGAAGAAATGCATTATTGACATCAACTTGCCGAAGAGGCCAACCAACAGAGACAGCGAAGCTAAGCACCATGTGAATAGTTGTGGGTTTGACCACTGGGCTAAAAGTGTCAAAGTAATCAACACCAGCTTCCTGATGAAAACCCTTGGCGATAAGACGTACTTTGTATCGCTCAATGGAATCGCCAGACTTCCTCTTTACCCTGTAGACCCACTTACAGCCAACAACATTAGCATTCAAGGGGTGAGGGACCAAGTCCCAAGTCCTATTAGTCATTAAAGCATTATATTCAGAATGCATTGCATGCTGCCAGTTTGGATCTTTGGAGGCTTGGTGGAAAATGCGAGGTTCAAGAGAGGCAGTGGGAAGTGGACATTTTGTAGAGAGATGAGCTTTAGGTTTGAGAGAGTGAGTGATAGAGTGAGTGGTCATGGAATGAGTAGACTGATCAGAGGGATGAAACCAAGTAGGAGCATTGGCATAGTAGGATGGAATAGCTAGAGTGAGGTCAGGAGGTGATTGAGAGAGTTGAGAGTCTGATGGCGTTGAAGGAGAAGGAGGTGGAGACGGGTACGGTGGAGGAGAGGTAGGGGACGTACGCGGCGAATGTGAAGGTGGAGTGAATCAAATTGATTTGGATGAGGAGGAGGTGGGTTGGATGGAGAGGCAGCTATTTGATGAAGGTGGATGAGTGGTACTGGAGTGGAATGTTGTGGGGAGGTGATGTAATGGATGAGGACATGTCCGGAAAAGGAAAGACAGTCTCATAAAAAACAACGAAGCTGGAGATATATGTTCGGGAAGTGGGTAGGTGAAGGCATTGGTATCCCTTGTGTTTGGAACTGTAGCTTAGAAAGATGCATGGAAGGGAACGGTATTCAAGTTTGTTGGCAGTGTATGGCCGAAGAAAAGGGTAGCATAGGCATCCAAATGATCGAAGGAAACTATAGTTAGGTATTTTGTTGTAGAGGCATTGGTATGGAGATTTGTGAGAGAGTGGGTCTGATGATGCAGTTGATAAGATAGGTAGCAGTATGAAAGGCTTGTTTCCAATATGTGTTGGGTAGGCGAGAGTGTGCAAGGAGGGAGAGACCTTTTTCAACAATCATGTGATTGCGGTGCTCAGCGGAACCGTTTTGTTTAGGGGTGTGAGGACACGAAACTTGGTGGCAGATTCCGTGTGAGGCAAGGAGTGTAGACACATTGTGGTATTCGCCACCCCAGTCGGACTGAATGGCTTTAACTTGGGTTGAGAATTGGGCTTGGACGAGTTTGAGAAAAAGTTCAACAATGGCGTAAACTTGTGATTTAGTTGATAGAAAATATAGCCATGTGAGTTTGGTGCAGTCATCAATAAAACTGGCATAATATCGACAACTAGAAGTAGATAAAGTGGAGGATGGTCCCCACACATCAGAATGTATTAAATCAAAAGGTTTCAAAGAAACACTAGTCTGAGAAGACAAAGGTAAACGATGACTTTTGCCAAGTTGACAAGAGCCACATACTGAGTCTAATTTATTTCATGAAACAGGGAGATCAAAACCTGAAACAAGACGACGAAGAACAGACTCGTGTGGGTGGGCTAGATGATGATGCCAACACTGAAGTGAAGTGCGCTCTGTGAGAAAAATAGTGGGGGAGGAAGTAGGCGGCAGGTTTGGAGACTGTGGAAGACAAGACAATGGTCTGAGTGGAGTTCAACAAAGACAGGATTATCACGAGTTAATTTTGAAACACTAAACAAGGATTTTGTTATTTTGGGGACACAAAGAACACCATTTAATTTCAAAGGATTAACAACATACGAAGCATTAAGAATACAATTGTCAAAATGAGTAATAGGAAGAGATGTACCGTCACCGACGGAGATGCCATCATTGCCATTGTATTGGTTCTGAACAGTGAGATTCCCCAAATCAGCCGTCACGTGATGGCTGGCTCCAGAGTCAATGTACCACGGATCAACAAGATCATATGGAGTGGAAGTCGATGCAAGAAAAGCCAATTTTCCACCAAAAGCATTCTTGAATCGAGCAATGGCCTGAGGATTTGTAGTAGGGTACTATTTCGTATTGAAATTTTGGAAACAGTTCTTTCCATCATGGCCAGTGCGGTCATAGATCTGACATGGCGGGCATTGACCGGCAGCACCGACATTGACCAGCGGAGGCACTGGCATTGACCGGCGAGCTGGAGACCGATAGGCGGCATTGACCGTGGGGGATTGGACAGCAAGCTCCTCCTCGTGACGGGCTTCCTCCTGGAGCAGTATCCCAAGTAGCTCATCGGATGTGATTGGATCGGAACGAATCACAATCGCGATCGAAGAGTAGAGTATTGATTACCAAGCTCATACAACAAATATCCAACATATTCGTAATCGGATATAATACAGAGTCAATCGAACAAAGCATCAAGAATTGAACGTTTTTTGTCAAACTACTCAATTACCGACATGGCCCATTTTGGCAAGGGCTGGAGCTGTTGGTGGAGATGTTGTTGACGGGCACCGGACTGAGCCTGGAACGTGCAGCCGAGGATACCCCATGCCTCAGCAGTAGAGGCGGCGCGTGAGACAAGTCCGAGCATGGAGGTGGTAAGAGTAGATCGGATCCAGAGAAGTACCAGTCGATCCTTCCGCAGCTAGGTTGCGTGCGCCGGGTTGGGCTCTGTGCAGGCGCAGTGTTGGGATTGGCCGGATTGGTCGGTGGGACGGCAGCAATAGTGATGGTCACCGGCAGAGGAGAGTTGTCTGTGAGGAAGGTGTCCAGGTCGTAGGCTTCCAAAGCAGAAACAATAATACTTTTCCACAAAGCATAATTTGACCGGTCAAGGTGGATGGCTAAATTTGGAAATTTGAAATTAAGATTATATTTGAATCAGAATTAGTAAGGACAAGGCAATTGGATGAGCCGATTGAGGAATTGGAATCAAAGGCATAAAATCGTGTTTTTAGGCTGATACCATGTTAAATTAGGAAAGAGACAATTTAATGATGGAATGTGTTAGAATTTCCATTGATGAATAGAAGTATGTATAATACAATTGTCTAACTAAATCTCACCTAAAAGGGGATTTCTTCTAACCACTTTTAACCACTAAATATTGACTAGCTAACAACTCTAACAATACAATCAAGACTTGGTCATGTGGACCAAATGTACAGTGGTAAAAAATACAGTGTAAATATACAGTTAACACAAACTTAAGTATACTCTGTCCCAACTTCTTTTGGAGTGAGAGTTCTGGGGCAAAATTTAACTAGTAAAAAATTCCTTAAAAACTGATAGAAGTAATATTTTATTACATTACCCGAAAAACTAACGCTATGTACAATTTGACTTGATGAAAAATGTAATTAGGCTCTGATTTTTCCCGCTGAATTTTTAACCTTTGGCTCCAAAATTTTAAACTTGGAGCCAAATTCAATAAAAAAAGTATTTTACAAAATAATTTTAAAAATATATAATTAGAAATTACATCTATAAAAGGAGCATTCATTGTTCAACCCACCAAAACATTAAAGGCACTCAAAAATCTCTCAGGAAAAAATATGGGCAGTTCACAGAACTGGCCAAAATATTCCCGGCCCTTCTTCTTCTCATTGAGTTTGGGCGGAATGCTGTGATGGTTGGCTGGAATCTCAGCGACGAAGAAAAACACTAACTAGCAGTTTTTCTTCTCCAAAATACAGATGGAGGCTAAATTCGTAGGGCAAAAGGGAGCCAGATGGGGTGTATCCCTCCGAACTGTGACCCTAATCTGGGCAAGGGTGAAGGAGCAACTGCAGAATGGAGAAGATGTGAATGCAAGGTCCCGAGGTCATGGTCGAGTAGTAGCAAATAAAAAACCCATCGACCTAGAAGCTCTAATGGTCTTGCTATTAAGCAAACAACGAATATGTGGGAGTATAGCTGTTGGGCTACATGTAAGCAAGAGCACCATACATAGGGTTGTGACAAATAAAACAACCAAGAGCAATACAAATGTTTTTCATCCATGCCTAACTATGGATGCAAAACACAAAGGTTGGAATGATGTCTTTCAAAGATCAAATGTGACATGCATTTCAAAGACATGTGCAACATAATCCATATCGACAAGAAGTGACTCTATCTAACTGAGGCAACAACCAGGTACTACTAGCTCCCACAGAACAATAACCATACAGAGCAACACAAAACAAGCACTGTAATCCTAAGTTAATGTTTCTATGTATTGTATGTCGGCCCTTTTAGACCATGAGGGCAATGTTTTGTTTGATGGCAAAATAGGGGTCCTCTCTTATGTTGAATATAAGGCAACCAAGAAAATTAGCATAAACAGGCCTATGGGAACCATGGCTCTTAAACCTACAGAATCCATAAACTGAGACTGCATTAGAAAGAAGTTAATACATGAACTGATTCCATCCATCAAATCTAGGTGGCCACCTTGGGCCAACAATCATATTTCAATTCAGCAAGACAATGCTTGCTCACATACATTAGCTAATAACCCTGAGTTTATAGCAGCAACCAATTTAGATGGTTTCACAATCAAGTTAGTGTGTTAGCCATCTAAATCACCATATTTAAACTTTTTTTTCTTGGAATGTTTTGCTAGCATTCAAAGTTTACAGCCCTAGCTCAACTCTAGAACGACTTTTAGGAGTTGTGGTTGATGCTTTTGAAAATGAAGACTCAAAAACTTTGGATAATATTTTATTTCTTTGCAAAATGTCATGATTGAGATTATGAAATGTATAGGGGGAATGGTTTCATAATACCACATATGGGAAACCAAAGGCTAAGAAAACTTGGAATTCTACCATATAATTTAGTGGTTGACTCAGAAGTTGTGAGGGCCAGTTTGGAGTATTTAATTGCAATTGGAAGAACTGAGAAAGTGCAGGATTTACTAATCAACGTGGAGATGGTCTAGAAAAACAGGAGGAAAATATTTTGAAGGTTGTGCTTCTAGATGTATAATCTAGGGTAAACATGCATTTTGATTTTCATAGACATGATTTTAAGGAAACCTTGTAAAATATGGGTATTAATCTCTCTTTTTGAATGTAATATAAGATGTGATTTATTTAATGCAATTGTTGTTCATTATTCCATAAAAAAACTCAAGTCATAAAATGTTCTAAGTAACAAATACAAGCTGTCTGTGACACACCTTAACATGTCGCACAAAATTGTACACAAAGTCACATAGATGTCATTCAAATGTTTTCACAAAGTAAAAAAACATGGTTGCATCAATTTCAAATGTACAATTACACATTTTCATCATTAAAGGTTGGCTTCTATAAACTGGATCATCTCAGAACTGTTTTCATTTTGTTTTAATACCCGCCAAGATCAGTTTAGATTAAATACCGAACAACATGGTTGTATTTTTAGTAACCTCATAATCACAGTTTCATCATAGATGTCAACATGGTTATAAATAATGATGCACCAAGATCAACACTACCTAAAGACAGCACCGCATGACTACATTATTTATAACCTATTCACAACTTCTTCCTAACATTCTCAGTTCATGTTTAACATCAAATACATGCATGACATAATGTTTCACAAACACACAGAGCATAATCAACCCAAATCGGACATGCGCACAAGAAGATTAGTTCATGAATATCATAAAATAACAAGTATTTTCCTGAATCAACCAAAACCATAGAGATGAACACAAGAATATCAGTTCATGAATATCATAAAATAACAAGTAATATCTGGAATCAACCCAAACCGAACAGATGTACACAACACAATCAGTTCATCGATATCATAAAATAACAAGTAATATTCGGAGTCAACCCAAACCGGACATATGCACACAACACAGTCAGGTAATGAATATCATAAAATAACAAGTGATGTCCAGAATCAACCCAAACTGGACAGATGCTAATTAATTTAACGACATCATTCAAATCAGAAACATGCCAAAACACAAAAATACAGTCCATCCAAAATTTTAGCATTCCATAATAATAAGTACAGTCCTTAAATAAAGATCGGTCCAAAATGGGTCTGTAGGTTATAAAACAATCATAAAAATATTAATCATATCATAGGTGATCAACAGCCTGAAAATGTCCATCATTTTAATATCTCGCCTACGTGGTTGTGATTTACCTGCAAGTACAAGGAGATCATACGTTACAAAATGAGCAACACATGAAAAGTTGATAAATCGTTAATGGAAAAAAATGAATGTAAAATGTTCAGGTACAAACTATATTTCACATCACACGCCCTTTGGGGAATATGGTTCACAATGAATTTGGCTATTTGCAACTGATATTTCCTACTCCGCTAGCATTTTGTGGAGTGCAAGCATTTTCTGAGTTCTAATGAATTCTCCAAGTTAGTTTCTTTTTATTTAGAACAAAAGTATATCAGTTTTTTTGATAATAACAAACCCCAAAATCATAGAACCCGGGCTCACCCCACTTAATGATGCGATGATCTATGTTCGGGTCATACTCGGGGAACTCAAGTTCAGGTGATTGGGGTTTAGGCTGGGTTTCAAGTGGTATTGGCGCACAAGTGATTTGCTCAGAACCTTACCAAGAATCAAAATTTATTGGGTTGAAGTGTGTAGCTATTGGTATTTCTGAGCAAGTAAACGAATCAGGTACACAAATATCATTCAGGTCCTCCAAATAGACTTGCACTTAGGAGTTATAAACTCTGGCACAAGCCTGTGGTGGGGACTATGATAATGCACCAAGTATGACCTTCGAGGGTAGGTATGGGGCTATGATTTCTTGCCCTGCTTTGACTCTGCCATCAGCGTCCATGGGTGCACAAATCATAAATAGAGAAGATGTGATTTTTCATTAAAAAAAACCCACAAAACATAATCAAAGACTTTCCCAACAAAAACCACAAACTAAAATCAGAACCAGATCTAACATCCAACACTAACCTTGAAACCCAAAATCATAAACCCCAACCAGAACCAGATCCAATAACGAAAAACATGGAGCTCAGAAGTTATCACAAAAAAGATAGTGAGTATAACACATCAATCAAAATCACCAAAGTAGACCATACGTATGATATATTAAACACAAATCAGAAAAATATTTAGCAAGAACACAACAAGAAGGAGAAGATGAATCAACATGCATAACCAATAACATATTAGCAACTACAAATCCCAAACACAACATTTTTTAAAACCAAAGCACAAGTCTAGACTAGATCTACAAAGTACATTCTATGAAGTACATAATTACTCCAGAAACATGACCACACCGCATTTCATTTCAACAATCTAAACAAGAAAACAATAAAGATGCATTCTCAAACACAAAATCTAACTAGATCTAACATATCATGAACATGCAAATAATTTTTTACCTGAAAAGTTAACCACAAAACAAAATAGAAGTCCAAATCCACAACACGAACCCCGAAAATGAATTCCAAATACAAACTCGAACTGGATCTAAAAAATAAAACACAGGCATAACATTTAACACTCAAAATAAGTCATAAAATTGGATGATTCATAACAGTATAAGTAGAATGCCAAACAAAACCCTTAAATTGAAATGTATAAGTCAAAATCGAACCGGCACTAACAAAAATGTGACATCCATAGCATAATGTTCATAAAAGGCTCATTACAGGAAGATTAAACATGGTGATTGAAACCCCTCCCCCCTCCCCCAACAATTGACCTGAAAACCCTCGTTTTTTACATTAGTAGCTCAAAATACATTCAAATCAAACATTAAAAATGTTTGCTGCAACAATTAAAGGAGAGAAGGTTCAAAATGGATAATACATCTTAAATGAATGCATAATCAATGTCAAACATGAGAAATTATCACACAAAATCTATTAAATTTGTATTTAAAAATGAATATGAGATTGACTGTACTCGAAATTGAATAAAGTTTTGTGCAAGAACAAGTTCAATAAAATAGTGCAACAAGAGTACAAAACCAATGCGAATGTTTTAACTTAAGTTCCAAAAGCACCGAGATCAAATCATTCAAAAATTTGGGCTCAAGTTTAGAAACTATAGGCCTCAACCGATTCGAAGGTTTTGACGCAAGTTATGAAAGAACAAACTGGATTTTATGAATATAGAGTAAACCGATTTGAAAAAAACAACCAAAATCCAAGGTGGCGATTGAATCTATGAGGAGATTTAGGGCTAGTGTTCCAAAAATTAGAAAGAGAGGAAGATGAAGAATCTGCGGGAGGGATGCGGATTATGTGAAGATTCTGGAGTTGAGGGAGTAATGTAGTGGGACGTTGGTTGGTGGAGCATTCGTGGGTGAGTAATTATTATGCTTTGGGAGAGGGAATCGAATAAAGCTGTTGCACAACTTTAATACAACGGGAAAATGTACAGGCATAGTCACATGGTGGCTTATATTTGAAGCAACCTAAAACCCAACCCACTAAGACCAAAATAAATTAGGTTTAATTGTGTGTAATATTTTGAAAAATCAAGGGCATAGGTGTCTTTTCTTGGCTGGTAAATTGGTCATTTTTTGTAAAATTTGAATTGGGGTAATTTGTGGTGGGACAACCCAATATAGTAAGTTGGTAATTTAAATTGACACGGAGGGAGTAATATGTTTCTTTTTAGAACCACAAATTGTTATTCCTTGACTTCGATTAATATCTTCGATGGTTAAAATGAGTTACAAAATACTCCAAGGAATGAAATTCAAGCAACTAGTCTTCCAAAATTGAATTAGCCTATGAACATGGTTGATAAGGGTCGAACTGAATCTTCTCAATTAGATCGAAAGTTATCCTGCTTACCTTGGTCAAAGACCACACCACTATATTCAGTTGGGTCGAAACCCAAAGACTAAGACCACGCCACTATATTCAGTGGGGTCGAAACCCAATGACTAAGGGAAGATCTCCAATATCAATTCTAGCTACAAAATACACTTTTTTTCTAGGTACATGGTGTATCCCGGAGGCACCGTTAGCTTGCAACACCTGATTCTTGGAGTAACCATCAAGAAAAGGTCCTCGGAGTGTTCCGAAGGGAAAACTCTTCGACAATCTAATTAGTACGAGCATGAGTATAGATGAATGGTGAATGAATTATGTCTTTTCTAGGTAGGGTTAGAATTTTTTTTATTGTGCTAGAAGTATTAGGGTTTAACTCTATATGGAGGACCTATGAGGATTACTAAAAGATGAGCCTATTCAGCTCAATTGGGACTAAATATGTAGCCTAACTATGGACTGGGCTTCCAGCCTAGCCTTAATATGCATCAAGTCCAAGTACTATGGAAACCAACAGGCAACTACGAGAGAGGGGTTGTC
>JAULKK010226136.1:0-25747 GCA_032355705.1 Rubia peregrina
TTCAATTACAATAGTATATAAAATAATATTATTTTTATTTATAATATAAATAGTAAATTAATGATTTTATAAAAAATAATATAGTATATTTATATTAAAATATTCCAAATATGAATTATTTAATAAATAATATTCTTATTAAAAATTAGTTCATATGAAAATTATATTTTATTTAAATTCAATCAATATATTACTTGAAAAAATAATTATAAAGCATAATTCAATTACAATAGTATATAAATATAAATATTTACATAAAATAATATCATTTTCATTTATAAAATAAAATAATAATTTTATAAGAAAATAATCTATTTATATTAAAATATTTTGAATTTCAATTATTTAAGAAATAATATTATTATTAAAAAATAAGTTCATATGAAAATTATATATATTAAAATTTGATCCATATACTACTTGAAAAATAATATTATAAATATTTATATTTATATAAAATATTATCATTTTCATTTAATTAAATCATAACTCATTTAAAATATTATCTAAAATAGTTATATTTATTTAAAATAATATCATATTAAATGTAAAATAAAAAATTAATGATTTTATAGGAAAATAATATATATTTATATTAAAATATTCTGGATTTTAACTATTTAAGAAATAATATTTTTTATTAAAAAATGAAATTAAAATTAAAATTAATTAAAAATTAGAGGACACTTTCATTTTTTAAAATTAAGTCTTTTGAAATATTTATTAAATTAAAAAGAAAATTAAATTAACAAAGAGGTTGCATTCTCTGAATGCGTCCTCTCAATATTTTAATTTTTTTTAAAATTTCCGATTAAATAAATCAAACAAAAAAAATCAAAAACCCCGAGGGAACATTCAGAGAATGCG
This sequence comes from Rubia peregrina, assembly GCA_032355705.1. Lineage (NCBI taxonomy): Eukaryota > Viridiplantae > Streptophyta > Magnoliopsida > Gentianales > Rubiaceae > Rubia > Rubia peregrina. The sequence goes on from JAULKK010226136.1 coordinate 868, forward strand.
CCCTCCCCCTTTATTTCCATTTAAAACAATAAAACCTACACAGTATCCAACATTTTACAAACATCACCGTTAAATGCATTCACTCATTTCCTAGATAACTTTGTGGAGAACCAAAGATCTGAGGGCATACTTTTAACGGTGATGTTTTGAAAAAGTTGGATGCAGGCCAGGGTTTTTCAAAAAAATTGGAAATAAAGGGGAGGCGCATTCTCTGAATACGCCCTCGGGGTTGGGTTTATATTTTTTAATTGGCTCATAGATTTTGTTTATCATGCATTTAAAAATAAGAAAAGTCAGAGGGTGCATTCGGAGGGCTTATTATTTAATAAATTTTGGCAGATTTTTGGTTTCAATATGTTTAGAAAAAAATAAATTTTAGTGGGGGGTTTTATTTTTTGTTCATTTCCGATATCAGACTGTAGAAAAAAAGAACAAAATTCAGGGCTTTGGGGTATAAATAACTTCCATCAAAGTTGGATCATCACTGCGGTTGAGGCACTCCACAAAATCATCTTCTGAATCGTAACGAAGTGTAGTAAATATTAAGAATTTCAATTAATTTTTTAAAATATTCCTCTTCTATGTTAATCATAAAATACGGACCCAAATCCAAAAATCTATTCAGTCCCCGCAGCTTGTTGCCTATTCTATCTCAAATTTAAAAAATACTATATATTGTTATATACAGTATACAAATAATAAATTAATGATATATATAAGAAAATAACATATTATATTTTTAAAATTTAACAGGACACATTAATATTATTTTAACAAAATAATAAATTATGAATTCATTCCTATATAGATTGGTAGAAATGTACGTATTGGTAATATAATGTTAGTTGAACACGTCTCGACTGTACAATATTATATTTTTTTTCAAAATAATTATAAAGCATAGTTCAATTATAATAGTATATAAAATATTTTAATTTATATTAAATAATATGACTATTATTTATAATATAAAATGATAAATTAATAATTTTATAAGAAAATAATATATATTGATTTTTAAAAAATGGTGAATACGCATGGCTTTTGGGGCGCATGAATAACTTCCATCAAAGTTGGATCATCACTGCGGTTGAGGCACTCCACAAAATCATCCTCTGAATCGTAACGAAGATTCAGTAAATATTCTGAATTTTGATTTAAATTTTTAAACCTAATATTCCACTTCTCTGATAATCATAAAAAACGGATCCAAATAAAAAAATCTATTCCATTTCCGCAGTTTGTTGCCTATTCTATCCCAAATTTAAGAAATATATTATTATTAAAAATAAATACATATGATTTTTTTAAAATTTGACCTATATATCACTAAAAAAATAATATTATAATATTTTTATAATAATAATATTAAAAATATGATTAATTTGTTATTAAATATTAAATAGAAGTATATATTTACATAAAATAATATATATTTTTTATATAGTATAGAAATAATAAATTAATGATTTATATAAGAAAATAATATATAATTTTTTAAACTTTAAGATGACTCTTCCCGTACCACTTACCGGTGCTTATGTAATTGCATTTTTGCACTAGGTCACTTAGGCACCAGTATGAAAATGCTAAAAATACCATTGTCCATGTGGTGAAATACCGGTGCCTATGAGGGTGTTTTCCAGTAGTGAACGTTGGTTAAAGTGGGCCTAAGACATCGTTTACGACTCTCGTCCCTGGCACAGTCATTGATCAACGTATCTTAATGCACAATGTTGTTTAACCACAACGTTACAGTGTAAAGCATGACGTTGTGTTGCACCGTAGTACGCATATTTTAACACCGTCAAATGCTTTTGATATGGGATTGTGTTTAAAAAATTGGTGTATAGCTAGAACTTCTATAACAGTGCATCCCATGTCTGAGATCAATTCATCGGAGGGGATACAATATTTGAATGGTAATTGGTTTGTTCGGTGTGATTTAGGTATTTGTAGTTTTTGAATTCGAAACATATTTCAGTTCCCTTTTAAAACTTGCACATAATTTTTTTGTCAGAGGTTAGTTACGAGATCAGATCAAGTATCAAAACTCGTACTCATTTTCCCAATTAATGAATTAGAAGTTTTGTTTGTCTACAACGATGTGGCTATAAGTACATATCCGTCTCGAAACTAAAATCATTTCATTACACTTTGCTCATTACAACCAAAAAACTCAAGTACAATATCGATATGAAGCGCTAGTCACGAGAATTTATAGTAAAAAAATCATAGCATTTGATTCGGAATTAACTACATAACATGTAGTATTGTAGTGAAAATGAACAAAACCATATGGTATTAAAGTACATTCACTATTGGAAAACAGGTACATAGGCATTGGTAGTAGTGTATCGGTGCAACTATACCGTTGCTAGAAATCACTTTAGCACCGGTAAATTCATAGAAAAATCTCAATACCGGTACCTGTGTAGACATCCGCACCGGTAGTAAAACCATTGGTGCAGTGTACCGATGCCTAAGTAAAAATAAGGATGGAAAATGAAAATATTCAGCATCGATTGAAGATGTATCGGTGTACAATAGTGGTGCTAGAGCAGAAATTACGTAGGGAAAATTTAATCCCAGCACCGATAATGTTTTTGATACTGGTGCTGATTCAAAAAATACATAGGAAATGGTATTTTCTAGCATCGATTTGATATTTTATGCCTAGCATCGGTAAAGGTTCCGGTGTTAGTTTGTTAAAGGCAAGTTAAGCAGCGGTATTAATAGCTTATACCGGTGTTATCAGTGCATTAAATGCACACCTACCCTTTTTTGGCGGGTAAAAAGTGCATTGTTGGTGTGTATTTGATTTATCAATGGCAATTTTTGGATAAGGAAGACATTGAATGCTCATCAATGAACTCCCTTGAAGTTACCATATATCTTGTTTTAATTTACCATTCATGATGGAATATGCAGGAAATGTTTTGTTGCTATATATTTTTGCAAGTTTGATCATTGTAATGTTGCTTGACACTCTTCATGAAAAAGGTTTGTTATCAAGTATTGTCGATGGATTCAATCACTTTTTTCATGCATGTGATATGATAGGGTGTGTTATGAATGTAGTAATGTGATGTTGCATGTTTTGGATTGTAACTTGATGTTTTATGAATAAAATTATATTTAGAGTAGAAGTGTATATTATTGTGGAAGTTTAAATCCTGCACATTGATTAAATTGTGGAGATGTATCATGTCATCGGCAGGCGTAAACATGACAATGTTAGTTTGGTGACTAATAAATTTATTGCTTTTGTTGGGGAGTTTATGGAGCATGCACCGAATCTTATATCCTTATCATGATTGTAAGAATTGAAAGCGTATTGACGATCGATACTTACTGCGACTCCATATGTACAAGAGAGGGTTTGCAAGGGATTATTTGGTTTGGACTTTCATGGTGAGAAACCACTGCCGCAGGTGGTTGTAGGTATCAAGGAAGAATATTTTGGGGATGTAAATTTGGATGAAATGTGTGAGCAGGTGGTGGATGAATTTCGGGAGAGGTTGAGGTTCTGTCAAAATTTCTAGGTGAGAAGGATACACCGTTATTTCCTGGTTGCAAAGAGAAAGGCACTGTAATGTCATGTTTAATAGAGTTGTATAACATGAAAGGTTTGTGGATAAATACTAGCATGGATAAGTTTCTCAAGTTTTTGAATGAGAAGCTCCCCTCCAAAAATGGTTTGCCGGACAACCTCTATGATGCAAAGAGAATTTTGTGTCCAATAGGAATGGAGTAAAAAAAAATACATTCATGCCCCAATGATTGTGTTTTGTATAGGGGTATTTGGAAAAAAAGAGGGGGCTTTCCCCGTATGCCATGTTCCTCGTTATAAGGAAAGGAGAAATGAGGTTGTCGATGAAGATATTTTCGTGAAGGTAAGGATATGTTCCCTGCAAAATGCATGTGGTACCTTCCTATTGTCCCGAGGTTGAAGAGGATGTTAAAGAATGCTAGGATGCGAAGAACATGACATGATACAAGGAAAGGGGTTGTCTTAATGATGATATTATCAGTCATCCTGCAGATGCAGATCAATGGTCGAAATTTGACAAGATGTATCCTAAGTTTGCAGTTAAACCGAGGAATTTGAGGATGACTGTGTGTACTGATGGTATGAATCACTTTGGTACCATGTCATCGATACATAGTTCATGTCCAGTTATGCTTTCCATTTACAATCTACCTCTGTATTTATGCATGAAGAGGAATATGTTTTGATGCCTTTAATGATATTAGGACCGAAACAACCCGAAAATGAAATCGATACCTACCTATCCCTTCTAATTGAAGAGTTGAAGGTTTTTTAGTCCGACTGTGTTGATGTGTCTCATGGTTTTCATGGGACCAAGTTCAACTTGAAGGCCATGCTTTTCTTCACGATAAATTATTTCCCGGATTACAACAATCTTTTAGGTTTTGTGATTAAGGGCCACAAGGAAAGTCCATGTGCAAACAAAGTACAAATTTCCTGTAATTGAAGAATGGTTAGAAGATCGTGTATTTGGGTTGAAAGAAATTTCTCCCGACGAAGAACAAGTTACGAGAAGTCACACTTCATTTTGTCGTTGGGATAGAGAGAATGAAGACACCAAAAATATTGAGTGGGGTTGCCATCCATAACAAGGGGAAGAAATTTAATGTTTTTCTTGGAAAAAGATATCGAAGGTGCTTGATACAAATGATAGACAATGGAAGAAAATATCATTTTTCTTTGATTTTCCATACTGGGTTAATTTTGAGGTTCGTCATTGTTTAGATGTGATGCATATAGAGAAGATTGTTTGTGAGAGTTTAATTGGGATGCTACTTAACATTCTTGGTAAGATGAAGGATAACTTGAATACACAGAAGAACCTGGTTGAACTTGGTATACGAGTTGATTTAGTGCCTGAGGTGAAATGAAAGCGCATATACCTTTCACCTACCCTTTACAATTCTTCAATCAGTGAGAATAGGTTGGTTTGTGAGTGTATTCAGGGAATCAAGGTACCATCTGGCTACTCTTCCAATGTTAGTCGATTTGTGAACGATGAATTATGTCTTAATGCATTGAAATTACATGATTTTCACGTCTTAATGCAGAAACCGTTTCCCGTTGCCATCCACGGTGTTATGGAGAAAGAGGTGAAATTTTGCATCGTGTGCATGTGTTTCTTCTTCAACTCCATTTTCCGTAAGAATATTAGCAGGAACCATCTTGATGAGTTTGAGAGTAAGGGTATTGTAGTGCTTGGTTTGTTTGAGAAGTACTTTCCCCTAGCATTCTTTGACATTATGGTCCACCTTATCGTCCATGTTGTTAGGGAAATCAGAATATTCGTTCATGTGGGAATGCATTGGACGTACCCGTTCGAGCGGCACATGGGGGTTTCTAAGGGTTATCTACACAATCAAAGCCAACCTGATGCCACCATTGTCCATATGTATGTCATAGAGAAGATCGTTGAGTATTTCACTTCAAATTTTACTGGGAATAGAGAACTTGGAGTTCTGCAACATGTACAAAATGGTAGGAAGAATGGGATCTCACAGTCGAAAGGTACACTTGATCTGCACCTAGAAGCATGTGTTAACCAATGCATTTAGCACACTTGTTAGTATCTTTTGTATGGTTGATTGTTAGGTTTAGTTGAGTTTACATCGCAAGGGATTTGGATAGCCTTTGTTGGTTATCTTGTCTAAATCTCTCGTTTTGTAGATTTATTTAGACCTAATGGATGTTATCCTTACGAGCATTTAGATCATATTTGGTGAGTTTCATTGTAGATCGCTCGTAAGGACTTTGGAGTAGAAGACCATTTGCAAGAATGATAGTAAATATTTGAAGGCCATTCACAAGGATGGTATTAGACCGAAGGCCACGTGCTTAGTTGGGAGGTCATCGCCGTACCTCTCAAAGTTACTATTTTAAAGCCCTAAAGTGCTAATTAACTACAACTAAGTAGGTAATGGCAAATCAGGATCATCCACGAAGAAGAGGGATTTTCCTAAGAGTTTACACATATGAGGTTCATACTAAGCTAGGTATACAGATACATATATAAATAAAGCATGTAAAGAGTGGGGTTTTTGTTTGGTATTTCTAAGTTATGAATTTAAAAGACAAAGAAACTATCATAAACTATAAATCGAGTTAAACACGCAACAAACTACAAAGAGTGATTAAAACAAAAATTACGGGTCCTTGTGCGCTATTGATGTCCACTTTGAAACCTCTTATCTATCACTGAATCTACAACCTATTTACTACTTTAACTATTTTTTGTGAAGATAAATCTTCTATTCTTTTTTACGGTAGTTTACAAGAGTGAATTCGACATCTCTTGCTAAACCTCACTAATGACTACTTTAGTCGAGAATCTCTTAAAGGTATCCAATTAATGGCATTAAGTACGAAGAATCAAAAAGTTTGGTAACACTTATAAACACTACACCGTATCTAAGCTTTGAACCAATTCATTCATTTACACAAGATTAGTCAAGAACGTTCCACGTTCATAGACCTCTCCTATTTGCTACATAAAATAAACATGACAAAGAGTTCGGCATCATTACATTCATCTAGTAATTATCAAATCATGAACCCTATTAGAAGATCTAATTCATGCTCTTGGATTCCACATCAAAAGAGGGAAACTTTATCTACTTTCTCCTAACCCTAACAAGAAATCATACAAGCAATTCATATTCTCAAACTTCCAACAACATTAATGATATCAACAACCCTCATTTAAAAATCCATAAATGCACAATAGAAAAAGGATTAAATAACTCATAAAGAGTTCTCAAGACATGGCTTGGAAGCCTTAATCAATTTCCCCCCCAAGACAAAGTTTAGCTACTGGAATTCATACTAAACATCAAAAGAAAATCAAACATAAAACCAAGATGCAGCTAAGATGGAAAATAATAGAAACTAGGATTTTTTACTTACAGAAATAGGGAAGAAGAAGCGAAGAGTGAAAATAGGAAAACGTGTGCTATTTATAGTACAAGAAAAAGGACAACACTTCCTGGCTACACGCCTGTCGCGACTCACGACCAGTTCCTCGCGTGTTACGACTGAGGCAAGAAATAGCATATTGATTTTCTTTAATCTTCTTGTCTTCTAGCTTCCTCTCCACTTCACTTCTCCTAAAATCTTCAAATCTTCAAAAGATGAACTTTATGGTCTTCAACAGTCTTCGGTCTTCAAGTCTCGATGTTATTTTCTCTTCACGCAGAATCCACTAGAAAAGCCATAAGGGCGTACAAGTTGCTCCTAACTCTCCTAATATAATTACAAGGTAAAACACAAGCTCTAGATGACAAAAGATCACAAAAGTGAGTCCAAAAAGTCCCAAAATATTCACATAAATTGAACACATCAAATCTCACCACACTTGAACCTTACTCGTTCTCGAGTAAGAAAAGATTCAAGGACACAAAGAGATCCATTTATCCATATCCTAAACTAATATTCCCCCAATCAATACCACAAAAAAACTCTCAATATCACCAATCCCACAATTAAGATCAAACGAGATTTTTTTTCACACAACCCCAATTCCTAAATCTACCCAATTATACCACATGTCAATTCACTAATACCCATTATAACACTTCTAAGTCCTGATTTTATAATCCCAAATCCCAATGGCATCAAGTGAAGTTCAAACTATATCAAAGTTACAAGCATATACTTCACTTCATACCAATATATCAAACCAAAAACGAAGCATACCAAGAATGAATAATTTCATAACCCTACTTCGTTTCCCCCAATTAGTTACCCAATCGCAAGAAGTCCTATGCCGTTAGGCTACCCGATCCATCCATGTGTAAACTGCAACCTTATGACTCCAACCCCGACAAATGAGTAGAATTGTAACTTTTTCCTCTCTCTCTCTCTCTCTCTCTCGCTCTCTCTCTCTCTCTCTCTCTTTCTCTCATTTTTACTATCATAGGAAACCCCCTCTAGCATCGGTTTTAAGAAGGCTAGCATGAGTTTTTTAGGGTCTAAAAATTGGTGCCTAAGTAGGGGGGTGAAACGGTTTTAAAAAAACTGGTGTTAATTTAGCACCGATTTTTCCTGTTACCATCAGTTTTTTGATCCGGTGTTAATTTAGCACCGATTTTTTTTATCAGCAGCGGTTCTAAAAATCTGGTGTTAATTTAGCACCGTTTCTAAAAAATCGGTGTCTAAATTTTTCAAGGATTAAAAAAATGCCCTTTTCTGTAAGCAGTCGCGAGCAGTTGCGTTCAGAGGAAGGGAAAAAATGTCCTTCCTTTGTAAGCAGCCGCGCGCAGCTGCATTCAGAGGAAAGGAAAAAAGACCCAAAATTAACAATTTAGTAGGGCATTAAGTTAATAATAATATAAACTTCACAAAATGTATAATGTGAAAATAAAACCCAAAAAATGTATAATACAAAATTAATAATCTATGGTACTTTCCCAAAACATAAGCTTGAAGAGTCGCGAAGCTTGTTTGATACTCACTTTACACAAGAAAAGTCATCTCATCCTCAAAGAGAATCTCAATACCCTTCTTCATAAAGTAGAAGCACATTGTAGCCATGCTTTTATGTCTGCAATAACAGAGTTCATATTAAGTTGAAGCATGAGTAGGAAAATACCATGTGATTATGGAGATAATGCTTACACAAGCAATTTATGCTTACTCAATTGCACACACCAAAGCTAACAGATGCCATAAGAGGAACGCCTATGCACAGAGTCACAATCAATTGCACTCCCACATTTATGCATCAAACATTCTACAACGTGGCATAATCCACCAAAACAACACCACAAATACGCTTTCACATAAAAAACTTCTAACATCAACATTAGTAAATACATTCGATCAGAGCGAGAAGCTGACAGCTAGAAAATATCATGTATCATCAACGTATGTAATTCAATGCAACTCATCAACATCGATAATGATATAACCTACATAATTAACATAATAGTACAACTAGATGAACAACTTATTTGAACACTCATTTATCAAGTAGAATTCTCAAAAGCACAAGTAGTGGAAAGAATAATAAACTCACACTTTTCTAGATTGTAACTGTGGCGCAAGTAGTTCAGATAGCCCAATCTATAGATCTCTTCTAACCAGTCAGACACTAAGCGAATATGGCTCTGTTCAACATCATGACATTAACAACAATTAAAATAGGGTACACCATGACGAGCTCGTCTAACAGAAATGCAAATATACCTCTATCATACGGATAACATTGTTGAATCCCTTGATTCTAGCAACATCAAGTGGAGTTTGACAGTTATCATTCTAAAGCGCTCAAAGAAAATACCAGAGCATCATCAGATAGAGCACGTGTAATTAGAAAGAAGCATATGAAAGACAAAGGAGTCAAGCATCTAAAATTAATCCTAATAACATTAAGAACATGCATTAATAACATAAAAGAGCTGTTGTTGGTGACGGCTGAATCGGCCTGACTAAAGGGATGTCGTATCTCGACTCTCTTGGTTGGTTGTTCAATGGAAAAAGCGGTAAAAAAGAACACAAAAATCAAACATTAAAACTCAATACTCACTTTCCTTAGCACAATCAGATTGTCGAATTTCTTCCACTTGGTTTCACTTTCTTTTTATTTCAACACTTTTCCATTCATCTTCCTTTTTGTCCGTAGCTTCCAATGATTTATTTTCCACCTTATTCTCCTTGATTTCTTCCTTGATTTCTACTGACTTTGTGACCTCATTCTCCCTATTTCCAGGGCCGGTTCGGGCGACCGCACTGGGCCCAAGAATGGGAGGGGCCCAAAATTTTAAAATATTTTTTTATTTATATGTAGTAATTTGGATCCGGATTTTCGAAGGATATATTTTATTATCATATAATATAAAGTGAATGTGGAATATCATGGTTAATGTGACCCAAATAATAAAGTTGAATTTTAATACACATGAGAAAGTCTCTGGAAATGTGTCATATCCATAAACTTATGAATAGGCCCCCCAAAATTTTACCTTAAAAGTTGTAATTTTTTTGAAAAATAAGTATTATATTTAATAAGTTAAGCCATATAATAATGTGTATTTGAATGTGAAAATATAAAAAATACACAAAATTTAAACAGTTTTATAAAATTAATTAGCTTCCACTATTTTATATTTATTTTAATATCAAAATAACTAAATATATGATATGTTAGTAATTTTTATTGATTCAAATATGTAAATGAATTCTTATATCTTTGTTCATTTAATTTTATTTCATTAATCAAACTAAAATTATAATCTATTTATTTATTAATAACTAAATTGTATCCGTATTCTATCGAATTCTTAATTTATTTTAAAAAAATTGTGTACTTCTAACTTTTATATTTATACTTGTTCGGTCTCATATAAGTTGAACATTTTAAAATTAATTTTCTCATTTCATATATATATATATATACATTAAAATTATGTTAATAAATTTAGAAAAAAAAATTAAAAATATAAATTGTATTTTTAAAAAGGGCCCAAAATTGTTGTTCGCCCTTGGCCTCAAATGGGTTTGAACCGGATCTGCCTATTTCTATCATCTTTAACTTTATTTTCTTCCTCTAGTTTGCTCTTCTTGTTTTCCGCCGAATTGAATTTAAATCGGACATAACCGTTCCTTGCAAAAGAGACTGAGCACGGCTTATTCCATCGCTGAGTAAGCAATCTAAAGTTTTACAAACCGATAAAGATCCCCGGACAATAGCCTAAAAATCAGTTGAGCTTAAAAACTTTCTCCTCATATTCTTCATCCTTCTCAAGAACAAGGGTCTCATGCTTCTCTAGTTTCAGGTCTGGATGACGAAGGGTTCTTGCACCCTTGTTCAGAATTTTATTCCACTTTCTTTTACAAAATAACGGATTATAAAAATCCACAATTCCCAGACTACGGAAACTTCTGCCGAAACTCATTCAGCAGTAAAAAAATATACTCCCTCCATCCCAGAGAAACTGCAAAATTTCTATTTTCATCTGTTCCATAGAAATCAGCACAATTCAATTCTTACATGAAGTGGCAAAAAATGAGATTATACATTTTCTATATTATCTCTCAAAATGTTGATTAAATTTAATAGTCTACTCTTCCATTACCAAAATACTCTTCCTTTATTTCCCATCAACAATTTCTGCTCATCTTACATAAAATACCGATCCAAAAGCAATTGAGCCATTTTTTGGGACGGAGGGAGTATGAAAAACTGATCATGAACGGAACGACTACTGACACAAAATTTATAATGCAGCAACAGGTGTATATACTGATCACAAACCTGAACACAAAAGCCGAAATCTGGTGTCAAATAAAATTTAAATCACAGCAGCTATGTTGCATTGAGTCGGGGACGGGACATATACGGGTACGGATACGGGTATGGGAAACGGCAAAACATAAAATGTTTGGTTACGGGAAATGACAAAACATAATTTTTTGGATATGGGTCCGGCAAGGATTGGTAGTAATGTCTTTGATAAAAATAGATAGTGGTATTTTCTAAAATGTTCTTTAACAAATTAGAGTTACAAATTAGTAGATTTTTGAAGCAGTAATAAAGTAGTAACATAGAATTAACTTTACTTGTGTTCTTGGCTTTCTATTAGTAGTAGAATTTAGGAATCGGAATGGAAATGTTTCCTAAAAGTACCCATCAAGTATTCGATATGGGGACGTGCTCGGTACGAGTACTTCACCTTGAAGCCGTCCCCGTGCAACATATCACAGCAGCAGATTTAAATTTCACAGAAGCAAAGCAGAGCAACAGCAACAACTAAAGCGCAACAGATTTTTTTCAAACAAAATGTTATCCTGGATAATTCTCTGATAATAAATAGCTTTGTAGCAGCACGAAAAACCTGATTTGACTTGATCGTAATTGATCAGATGTTAAACCCCTGACACTACTATAAAATAGAGCTATTGCAACACTTCACATGTAACACTTAATAAAAATGTTACCATAAATAAAAAATATAACACTTTAAAATAAGTGTTACATAATTAGTCTAATGTAACATTTTTCTAATAAGTGTTACGACTTTTGGTAATGATGCAACACTTTTGAAAAGTGTTACAAGTTTAGAGAACAATGTAACACTCTAAAAGTGTTGCAATTTTTATATGATTTTAAAAAATATAGTTTAACATAATATAAGTATAAGTAAACTATATTCTTTAAATCTTAAGATGTATTTTTTCTTTATATTATCATAATATATGATACTATATATTAAAAAATAATCATTAAATTATTTATAAATAAATATAATTACGAATCGACAGTGAAAAATTAATTGTTTAAGTTGATTAATCCCCTCTTTTATACAATTTTTTAAGTTAGATATTTATTAACAAGTCACAAAGTTAGATTTCCCGCTTTTATTGATAAACTATTTGCCTCCATTATAACATCGGAACACCACTTCAGAGCCGCCGTATCATCGGAATACCACTTCAGAGATAGTCTCAATAACCACCACTTCAGAGCCACCGTCGACTATTTCAATTCCAGATTCCGTCTCAATTCTCTACCTTCTTCCACAACTTTTGTATCGCCGGAGGACCGAAGAATTAGAGATTGGAAACACTACGATTCCAATCACCGGTAAGCTTAGTTCCGTCGCGATTTCAAGTAGGGCGATTCCCTAGTTTTTGTTTAGGTCTTCGGGTTTTATACATTGTGTTATTAATGCCTTGGTGTCGTGAATCAGAAATTTAGTAACTACTAGAATTTACAGAGAGCTAGTAGTTTTGATAACTCGAGTGTTTAACTTGATCGGTAACAGTCTCATAAAGTGGCAAAAGTCTGTTTACATTCTGTTCTGATTCATTTTTGGTTCTTGTGTTTTAGGCTTTGCTGAGAACTTGAGATTTATTGAAATTTTTGAAGCTTGAATCCACGTGTTGCCTTACAGATCTTCAACGAAAGGTAAGGTCCTAGCAGTGAACATATTGATCTGAATCAGGTTAAAGGTTTCCTTCATTTGATTTGTATTCTTGGAAGAATACTGCAGGTTAAAGGTTAAATTTACTCAATTGGGTTCTTACATGTGTTTAATCTCGCTCACAATCAGTGTTGTCCGAAAGAGAGAACTATATTTTAACTTACATCCAGTACAAGCAGCAATGTGAACTAACTAATTACTACACCGTTTTAATGCAGATTCGAAATGTGAACTAAACTACTACACCGTTGCTTTCTGTTCACGGTAGCAAGTAAATTATTTTGTCCTTGTCAATCCGAAACCCAAATTGTTTTCTAATCAGCTTCATGACAACATAGGAAATTAATTACTTATTTTATTGACATCTAACATGAAGTGTTTGGAATCAAATATCCAAGAATAAATCTTAAAGGAAGTTTGGAACCCAAATATGGTGGAACGGCTCCGCTGCATCATACCGTGCACGATGCATGATGGATTCGGCGGCAAGACAAAGTGGAGACCATTTCGCAGCGAAACCAAGGATTAATGCATAAGATAATGAAGTTTAATTAGCTACGGGATTTCGGTAAGAATCCCAATTAACTAAACAATAGGTATAAAAATAAATAACTGAATTGAGTAAATTTAACGAAAAGGGATAGAAAAATAATACCAAATGAAATAAATGGTTGAATCGATGCAGAGGCGAGATTAAGATCTCTATCCTTAATTATGAAAATGCCCAATAGGGTGTGAAGGTTCGATGGCGTTCTGAATCCCAAGATACAACCGCTACTCTTTTCTACTCAGCATAACTCAGCAAGCATTGGTAGAAAAACATCCCATCGGCACCGGTAATTTACGACTAAGGCACTAGTAAAATCTCCACATGAGAGACCACTGCCTACGTGACCCGGTGTAATTTTTCACAGTTATGAACACTGGTAAGGCATAGTGATGCCAAAAAAATTATCACCGGTAAAGAAATATCTAGTGCTTGATCATTTCCATACCAGTGTTCAAGTAGGCATGGCTACTTACTGATATTTGGTACCGATGTGTTGAAAAACCCTGCCGTGCTTATATTTTCAACACCGGGTTTTAATTTGGTACCAGTTCCTATTAATTTATAGAATTGACTTGTAATATAGATCGAGCATAAAATTTCTTAGCATCAACATGAGAAACTTGCCGATGCTCATCTTGTTCATCACCAGATGTTTATTAGGAACTCGAGCTTATTAATTTTTAGAATCAGGTCTTATTATGGAACCGACATAGCATTTCTTAGCACTAGAATGAGAATGCAAGGTCATTTTTATATTAACACCGCTATGTAATTAAATAACAGCATCAATATCAAATCTAAGCATCAATTTGACAATTATGGAGGAAGGCTAGCACCTGTATGAAATTAATAATAAAACCGGTGCTAGATTTATTAAAAATTGAAATGGATTATTATTAAATTTGTGCCCCATCGCGGATCAACCTCGGTGAAAGTGGATTTAATAACTCCCACAGAACTTACAGAAAAATGTAAATTTGCTATTGAAAAAATATGAATCCACAAATGAAAATAAAGAAAGTATAAAACATCATATTAATATGCCAACTCCCTCACTTATCCACTCCTATCGATCAATCAAAGTATTTAACATCTGTCTTAGCTTGTTTTGCACAAACATTAATCCATGCCCCTCACCGTTTAACCTGAATGCGTTGTATGGTTCTCTGTAAAATCTACGATTTGATTAATGTTAGTTAGTAAGACGCGGTCTTGAGATGAAAGAACTTTTGTTATTTTTTTAGTAGTTGTGATACTTATTAAGTTATGCCAAGTGGATGACATTGTCTTCTAGACCAGCTCTTCCAGGAATAGAAAGCCATAATAGCCTCATTCCCAACAACTTGTTATCGTTCTTAAGATAGAAAACAACAATTCCCAATGTTTAATCAGTGTATGAAGGGAAAAGAAATTATAAAGTACTTGTAAAATATTTTTATAAATACTTACGTTAATGTTTGTTATGTTCCAGTTAAATCAGCACAAGGTTCATCCTTACTTTTCCCCCTCTCATATTTACTTGCAAGCCTGCAGATATATTATTTTAAAATATTAATTTAAAATCTTTGACGTAAAAATGAAGTATAATTAAATAGATTAAAATATCTGGAAATCACTTGGCTTCCGATGTAATCATTGAATTTTATACCATCGCTTATTGTGTCCAGGTGAAAATATCATTTTTTTTCTGGGACAAGGAACCAATGTGATATGCGTTAATACTTAACAAATTAATTTCGCAGGCAAATTATTACTAAACTGATAGAAACTTAAACATTAAGGAAATGTGTCTGACCTGCTGATCAACTACATGACAAGGTAGGAAATTCATTACTTATTTTATTGGCATCTAATATGAGGTGTTTGGAATCAAATATCCAATAGAATAAATCTTTTAACAAAACACTAATACATGTCGGGTACCCATTTCACTATTGTTGGAAGAGTGGATTAAAAGCAGTTCTATCAATCAGAGGCAATAAAATGCAATATTAGCAATCAGAGGCGGTTATTAGAATCGCCTTTAAATGACGCAGTGAAAGGCGGTTATTTTCTAACTTGTTTCAGCTGGAGGAACCGCCTTTAAATCTGTTCCGAGTTTGGAATTTGAGTGATTCCATTGTTAGTGTTTGGCACTTCCGGGACCGGAAGCTGCAATAAGTTTTGGAACCAGGACAGACGTCGGAGGCAGGCAATGTAATGGTTTCTGAATCGGGTCCAATTTCTAGTCAAAACCAGATTTTTTGTCTAGAATTCTTTATTTACTTAATATTAGTTATGATTTTGTAAATGTCATCGGTTTTTAAGGTTCTAAGTTTGTAAATTCTGTCGGTTCTTAATGTTCCCAGTTTGGAAAGTGAAAATCACTCCTTTGGTATCTGGCAGTAGGAACCTGGGATTGACTTCCGAGCTATGTGAAGACACATATAGTCCACGTGTTTTGTTTGGGGTTGGGCGCAGTGGATTAGTTCCTGGGCCTGACCCTTCTTTTCTCTTTTTTTGGATTTTCTTTTTCTTTACCTTTCCTTTTCCTTTTATTTTTTTGTTTAATTTATTAATTATAAAATGAGAAGAACTTCTATGAGACGGTCTCACCATAGAAAATGATGAAATGAGGGACCAGACAGTAATTAATTATAATGGATCAAAAAAATGGGACCTCATAACAAAATAGGAAAATAAGTCGGAAATGGGGGGAAAATCAGTTTATAACTAAAATGGGTCAAACCCGGATATTCTCTTTCCTCCCAAAATAAATGTCAGATACTCTTTCCTCCCTAAAATCAAGGAATTACATTACTTTTGAAACTAAATCTAAACACCATATTTGGTTTTGATTGCGTATGCACAGTTAAATGCATGAAATAATGGTATGCACACATAATTTAATGTTTTCAGGTTGTGAAATATTTTTGCTAGATCTGAAATTCAGTTATATGCATGTTGCTCGATATGAAATTCAGTTATAGCCTCATTCCCAGGAACTTATTCTCGTTACTAAGATTGAAAATAATAATTCCCTATGTTTAGTCAGTGTATGAAGAGAATAAAAATTATAAAGTACTTGTAAAATATTGTTATGAATACTTACGGTGATGTTTGTTATGTTCCAGTTGAAATACTCTTCTCCCTCTCGTATTTACATGCAAGCCAGTGGATATAGTATTTTCAAATATTAATTTAAAATCTTTGATGGGAAACATGAACCTGGATATCACTTGGCTTTCGCTTTAATCGTCGCATTTTATACCACCGGTCATTGTGTCTAGGGTGAAAACATCATTTGTACCGAGACAAGGAACCAACATAACCTGCGTTAATACTTAACAAATTAATTTTTTAAAGAAATTATTACTAAACGGATACAAATTCAAACATTAAGGAAATGAGTCTGAGCACTTGAGGAAGGGTACCAAATAAATATCAGGTTTAGATGCAGCCATTGTGTTCCAGATGAGGGCAAGCCGGTTAGTGATATCACTCTCTTCATGACCGGTGTGTGTCCTTCCTGTGTTTGTGACACATAATTTGATTCTTCCCATGTTGGTGCACTCTGTTTTATTCCACAGGTCCCTGTCAGAGTACAAGTCAAGTTATGTTATTGATAGTGTGTGAAATCCAAATTGGAAAATTAAAAATTTGAAACTTACCTCATCCACAAATCCATCTGGGTATTCGAGATCCATGTCATGCCATAACAATTACCGAGCTTGCCTCTGAATTCCAACATTTTCTCGAAAAAATAGGCTACATTTGTAAGGTCTGAAAAATGTTGATTCAGGAAACATAATATAATACGTAACCTTGTTTGTAGAATTCATTTCTTTCGCTACCTTATTGAATTGTTTGATGGATTCCTTCATAGTTGGATAGTCATTCAATTTTTGATGGTTTACAATTTGCATGTGGAAAGTTTAAATAGAATGCATTCAGTATATGAAAAGGGTTGAAATAAAATAGTAATGTGGTATGAAAGGATTACAAGTTTCAACGGCTTAAATGGTTTGTCTAAATATATTTTCCCCGGCCTATAACTGTTCGTAGAACGAGATGGCTGCATTGCCGATGTATTGGCAGGCTGTTACATGTGATCGGAAAACAATGTCATTTTACGATCAATATTTGAACACTCGTTATATGTTCACATCAAATTATTCATATGAAATCTTTTAATCAAAATACCTCGTAGTCAGGAACCTCCAGGAATTCCCATTCCTTTTCCGGGGAAACTTTCAAAGGCTCATTGTTCTCATCTTCTTTGAGGGTTCTTCATCTTGGTCGATCAAAGCTACCGACCAATCAACCACATGTCGGACAACCTCTCCAACATCGATGAATTTGTTGTTTACAGAAGGCAATCCTGCCTTAACATGAAAGACCGGCTCACAAACTCGGACACGAGAAACTTTAACTTTTGAATTATGGATGTGGCAGTTTTTTTGGAGAAACCCCTTTGCCACCATGAACCTTAACCCGTCAAGGTTTTAGACGAACAAAGAAACCTTCTCCTCATTCTGTCTTGCATTGTAGAACAAGATTTGTTAGAATATAAATCAATATTAAATGGATGGGAATACTGGGGATGACATATATTAAATGGAATTTAAATCTAATATTTTAACTCCTTGTCATCCTTCTAATTGCTAGGATCACCTCAGACTTGGTTTGTGCTGTGCTGACCTGTCATAATACCTTCTCAATGAATGACTTTGGATCATCGAGCTGCATTGGGATTAGAACTCATCCAGAAGCTGCAATCCCCTTGACTAGCTTGTTAAGGTATGTCATCATAGCCTTGACCATCGGTTGTTCTGTCGGTTACTTCTTCGGAATTTTTGGTATGGGGAAAGAGCTGCTACCACATTTTCTTCGGCTGCGGGACAAATGTGGAACAGAAACAGTTTTTGGGAGGTTGGTTTGAGTACCCCTACCTTCCTGGCCGATCCTTCTTACTGGTTGCCTTTATCAAAATGTCCTCCCCGGGTTCTAGAATCAATGTGCCCCTAGAATTCTCTTCGTTCATCCTTATCTGTGATTAGGTGCCAATTAAATAAATTAAAATGAATGGGTAATAATAGTATGGCCAAGTATTGAAAAAATACTTACATAATCAGCATCGATGACCCTATTCTTTTGATTCGTATGTGCGCCCTTATCCTCCAGCTTGTTGGACTCGAGGTATACCAATAATCTGTCAACATTGAAATTCCTTGTACTTAACTCTTGCTCAATCTCATCCTCCATGAATCCTTGACTAGCATGTTTAGATCTCTATTCTTCTTTCAAATTCTCAACGATCTGTGCCCGAGTTACTTGGGCACTGCTCATGCCAGTCCATATTTTCTTCTTCTTTGATTATTTGCTAGCCATCGCCCGTATTTTCCATCCAAATCACAATAAGTAAAGTAAGTTTTTTTAATTCATTTTAGTACGCATAATGATGCAACTATTAAGACACAAATTTTATAAATAGGTTACCTTAAATTCGGGTGTCATCCTCATTTTGTAGAACTTGTTCCACTCATCATCTTTCATTCATTTGCATTTCCCCCAAGATTTTGCTTTTGATTTTTTTGTGTCGTCAGCCACATGATGGATGTATTTCTTGATTTTGCGATCATTGAATTCCAATTGCGGTAGCCTTTGCTCGATGTCACAAAAAGAAATCCCTTCAATTTTTCAAGCTATGATGCAATCAATTTTTGTTCGAAATTGAAACTCGCTTGCTTTGAATTTACTAAATAAATTAGGCGAACTACCAATTCTCAATAAATATTTTCTACCAATGGACGAAAACAAAACTAATGGACACTATAAATTTTTTAGTATGAATGAATCTTACCAAACATCCTTCCATGCCTCCTCCTTGGTGTCAGCGAGGAGGGGATCCCTCTCCTTTGCAATCATCACAGATTGACATGTGGTCGTACCATGCTCCTTGCAACAAGTCTCAATTTTAAATTTATCAAAGACTTTTCCGTGATTTCCCCCGCCTTCGATACATTCCCAACCTTTGTTTCTCAAGAGGCTACTCATCTGATGAAGAGGAAACTGTATTTCTAGTCTCACCGGGTTCATCTATTTATATGCTAAGGGGAACGTGGGTGTGGCGAGCTCATCGGACACAATTTTCCGTTGTTCCTCAACCCTCTTTCTTTGGCCGATGGCGGTGCCCTTGTTTGATTTAACATGCCTCTACCATTCACAATTCAACGACATCAATAAAAAATCATACATAAAATTGATCAATCCAAATTCAGTATAACCACGTCATTCCAATCAGTCCAAAATCCACATGAACCACATAAAAACAACTTCAATCCAAGAATCAATATTGCAATCCACAATCCCACAACTTTCATACAAAAAAGTTCACAATCCAAATTCCATAACAACCACATCAATCCACAATCCCCCAAGAACCACACGAATCTATTAGAACTCAATCGATAACAAAAAAACATAATCCAAGAACACGAGATACTACCAATGTTATCACCTTACATTCAACCCAATATACAACCAATATATTACAATATACCATTTCACCCAAAAAAGTTGTATACTAAAAAAATATACAACGTGAAGGAATCCAATACCGTGAAACACATAGAGTATCCATCACAATGACATTTTAGTTCTTTGAGACAATTCATCGAATATGATATGCACATACAATTATTCAAGCTAAAGAAAGGCAAAATCATATATTTGAACGTTTCATATTGTCGTAGGTAGGCTATGTAGATGCTCGTTCAAATATTTGATCGTTTTGTAAAGTTCAACATCGCTGAGGCTATTATAAGGTTTGGGGTGCCTATTAACTCCCCCCACGAAAGTAGTCTTTATTTAAAAAAAGGTAAAATCATAAAATTTTATGCACATGCAATGGAAATGGGACACTTACCTTTGATTCTATTAACAATTTGTAGTATGAAGAATGACAGTCGTTCACCATCGAAAAGGAAGATATCGTTGGAAAGGAAGAACACGTCGGTACACAGGAGATTTACTTCATTTAATTGGTGCATAAAACCTTGTTCCATCAAGGTTATATACATGGTGCATTTAATGTGGAAATAATTGGGATTTATTAAGAGTTAAATATGGGGTAGATGTGGGAGGGGTGGCCATTCATGGCAGAAGCTGAAAAAGAACTGCCATCGACGAAGATGAAACTGATGGCGGTTCCTGAAACTAGTCTATTTATATAAAGAGAAATAGCACTGGTATAAGTGAAATGATACCCGTGCCTATGATAAAATATAAAAAATAAAACATAAGCACCAGTGTAATACCGGTGCAATAGAAGCAAATATCAGCGTAATAGGTTGAACAAAAGTGCTATGCCATGCTGCTTTAATGCGATTTTTAATTTCCAACATGGGAAAGAGAGCATATGGAAAATGTTTTTGGCAAAGTGCTGAGCATCGGTACTTAAAACGGTGCCCAAATGAAAAATATCGGTGCCTTCATCATATAACACGACTGTGCCAGACTGCTTCATAGCCACAATCTATTTCGAGTAGTGGACAGAGAATAAAGGCTCAATATTTTTGGCTAAGTACTGAACACCGATACTAAAATCGGTGGCTAAACAAAAAATACCGGTGACTTTATTTTATAACACAGTTGAGCCAATCTTCTTTAAAGCAATATTTTATTTTTGACAGTGGACAGAGAGCAAAGGCTTAAAAAATTGGTTAAGTGCTGAGCATTAGTATCAATATCGGTGCCCAAAATGAAATTACTGGAGCCCTTGTAGAGTAACGCAGCTGCACTAGGGTGATTTTATACAATTTTTATTTCTGGACATGGACAGAGAGAAAAGGGTCCATAAATATATCAAAGTACTAAGCAGCGGTATCAAAACCGGTTTCTTTTATACTTAACACTAGTGCCTTCAAAATTTCATTTTCCTACCATTCCTTGTCAGACATATTTAAACATTTTTGGTTCCCTCCCCAATTTCTGACATTGGTAGTGTGGTCCTAACACTGTTTCTAACTTTTCTCCAGCTATTTAATATTATGATTTGTGCCTTGGTACTAATTTGTATTAATCGGATGACTAAATTGACCAAGAAATCAATTAATTCACACACGTACAATGTAGAGATCATGGCTTTGGGGTTAATTGTTTAATCACAATATGTTGTAATATGTATGTAGTAAAATTATGTTACGGCCCAAAAAGTTTTAAAATTTTTCTGGCCATGAATTACTCCTACAAGAGTAACAATTCGGTTTATAAAATGCATTTGTACATGTTTGAAGAATAAATTTAAGATAAGTGTGTTCTCGAGCCCAATATTAAAAATTATTGAAAATATGCCATTCTTATGAATTTCTTCTTTAAGTTCCCTTCCATTGCTACCCCACTCACGAATTTTCATTGATTGAATAATTATGGAAAAGAAGGAAAAAAAAACAATTTTTGGACATATGAGCAAAACCACTAGTATTTGTTCTAGAGTAAATGATAGAAGCTTATGTAGTGGAAAATTAGACCTTTGAGAATTTTAGAGAAGACTTATTCGTAGACGATCATTGATATTACCTTGGCATCTAACTTGTAAATACATTGGGGGGGGGGAGGTTAATTGTTTGATTAACTCCAGGCTGATATCAATTTGGAGCCACGAGCAAAAAATTTACCTTTTGCACTTTAGTCCCTCCAAGAAAGTAGGAATTGTCGTAATCCAAAATTGGTTGAGAAAAAAGAAATTCAATGCAAGGGGAGGTAAACTTTGTGTTTTAGACATGGCTAAGTCAAGGGAAGGACCTCGTTTGGGAACTTTGATCACAACAACAAATTCTTTGAAAATTACACCGTGGCTCTCATTTGTATTGCAACAACAATCGTTCCTCCAATGTACTTGGCTTTTTATTCTTGGTTTTTCAACTTAGTTTATAATAAATTAAATTTTACTGTTGTTTTTTGTGTTTGCAATTTCGAATTATAATACAAAAAGTGGTAATACGGTGACTATATGTGAAATGCCGGTGCATAGGAATAATATACTACTGCCAATATTTGAATAAAGCAGCTGCGAAAGGCTGCTCTTGTATTTATGGCTATGGTCAAAGAGCAAATATTGAGCACATGTATAACAACCGATGCCTATATTAAGTATACCAATGCAATTGTTTTAGAACGCAGCTACGTAAAACTACTTTAATGCAGATTTCAAATTTTTGGTTATAAACAGTGAGAAAATATCGATGCCTATGATCTCTATACCTGTGTATATCCTGCATAAAGCAGCTGCCCCAGACTTCTTTAAACCGGATTACTGATTACAAAACCTATTCTTTCTAAAGAAATTGGACTTCTCGAATTCAAGATCTGTTAAACTAAGAATTCACCTTCCCAACAATAAGATGTTTATATATATACATAGTTACTTTTAATTTATCTACAAAATGTTCACTGAAATTTAACGATGCAGTGTGATGGGAAATTGTTAATTTATCCAAATACATAATAAATAAAAGAAGGTGTGCCAAATATGTAAATATCCAAGAACAACATAATAAATTTCTAATTTCATAATGGGAAATGGGAAATGGTTCCGATTCATCCAAAGAAGTTGTGTTTTTCAGGTCCTGTGACGTTGATCCCACGTAAATGACCTTTGCAACATCATTTTCACTCTGTGACAGGAAATGCCCGACTTTCATCACTGCATCAGGAAATTGGTAGCTTAGCACTTTCCCTATATGGCACACCATCATATATTGCATTATTATTCAACGGAAGTTGGCGCCGTCGGATGGCCAAATTTGTCGTGGATATAGTTTAGTACCCTCACTTTCTAACAAAGTGACGAAATGAGGCTGTAAAAACCATAGGATCCCGTCATCTTCTTGTCCTTTGTCATACTCTGATGTATTCCTTCCCAACACTCCAACGAAATTTATGTTTTATTGTATATAACTTGTTTATCTAACTCTTGTGTTCACGGTTACGGGGTCAATATGGGAGGCTATGAGGTGATACCAAAACTTCATTTTTTATGTTAATGATTTCTTCTAAATTTTTGTCAACCAGGGAAACACTAGAGCATTGAAATTGGTACATTCCCTTGTGATGCACCGCACAATTATTTTTGATACTTCGACATCCAAATCATCATCCTCATTGATCAATGCTAACATCTCATAATCCTCTTCTTTTACATTAGGCAATCCATACAATTCATTGAAAGATTCAGGAGATAGGTAGACTTATTTCCCCTAGCATAATACCTCATTTGTCCTCAATTCACACTGCAAATTCGCATAGAACTCACCTACAATGTTCAAGTTAATAGTGGGAGGTGTAGCACAAAGTTTTTCCCATCCCATCTGCCGAATAGTTTCTAGAAAAGGTGGATTTTCTTCTATTCCCCTTTCCGGATAATGCTTCTGCATTAGGTAATTTTGGTCCAACAACCTTGCCTCCTCGGATGCAAATCTATCTTCTGACTTTATTGAGTGAGATCCACTTGAGTGTAAAGATAACCCTTATTTTCTAGGCCTCTTACTTGGGGTTTTGGGGGACCATCACCTATATTCACATACAAGAATTTTCTCACACAATTTGTATGCAAGGAAATGTACTAAGATTTCTAACAAATTCTAGCAGTACGAAACATCCGATTGTCCGTACAATATATATTAACCCACACAAGGGATTATAAAACTAAATATACTTATTCTAATTAGAATCACAATTGAATGGAAGACTAAGGGTTATGATATTTCTTAATAATTCATGATTAGGTTTTCATTGCAAATACAAGATTCCATTATATGAGATCATTACAAGATTAAAGTAAAAAATATGAAGTTATCTTTTGAAGCACAATCAAACAAGTGTGGAAAATAGGGTTTTCAGATCTTTGATATGAAAACCTTTATGTGTTAGTATCCTACTGGTAGAGTTGCAGGAAATTAAGTTAAAAAACATCTAACCAAACCTTAGCACCGATACCTAAACCTTCCGAATACCAGTGCCCAATTTTTACAAGCCTAGGCAAATGTAAGTCTAGTATTAAGCACCGATGACCTAACCGGTGCAAAATTTTACAATAACGCAGCTAATTACCTAACAAAGCAGGCTGACGTAGCTACTTGATGCTTTTTAAAAATATTTGAAGAGACCAGAGATCAAGTCTTAGTATTTTCTAGGTATACAACACCGATAAATGAACCGGTGAGTCTATTGAATATACCGGTGCCTTTGTATATTAAGGCAGCCTAGCGCAACTGTTTTAATAATTTTTAAAATTATTTAAAGATACCAGAGAGCAAGTCTCAATTTTTTTCTAAGTATAAAGCACTAGTAAAAGAACTGGTGCGTCTATTTAATACA
>JAULKK010226137.1:0-15577 GCA_032355705.1 Rubia peregrina
AATGTCGCCCAGGTGCTCAGTTTTGGCTAGGATGTTTGGATTGCTGGGAAGACAAGAGGTTAAAGGTAGTGTCTTTGCTTTCACTGCGGCAAGGAAAGTTTTTCCTCCACCAGGTGGCGGCCGTTCCGCCATGGTAAGTATGTTTCCAGCAAGAAAGAGTCGTTACTGGCGTTTCTAATAACCGTTTAGAGAGAAGGAGGAGAGAATAGAGAGAGAAGGCCGGAAAATTGGATATTTAGTCCTAGATATCTATCAGGTTGGCCTTTTCTATGTATAAATAAATAACTAATCTTCAAGATTTTTTTCATGAATCAAGAAGAATCAAACAAGAAGATCCACTCTCTACTAGTTTATTCAACATTTTTACTGAAACTTTCACTAGAAGTTTAGAATTTATTTTTTCAAAATGGAAAATTAAATTATTTTAAACTACTTATAGGTGATTTTCCCATTTCACATTTAAGCCATGTAGATGATACTATGATTTTCATTTAGGTCACTAAACTTTCCATTTTTAAATTTAAAGCTTTCCGAGTTTTTTTTGAAAACAAAATAGCGCAGAAGATAAATTAGGATAAGGGTAAAACTTTTATCAGTAAATTTGCTAACATATCTCACATTCATCTGGTTAAAAACTAGCTGGGCATGACAGAAGGTAATTTTCCTTTTATATGCTTAGGATGTCCCATTTATAATGGAAGAATTAAATTAGTTTACTTACAACCTTTTTTTAAAATTGTATGATAAAATGCTCAAAAACTAGAAAAATATTTGACTAAGTATGGAAGAAAAATAATTCCGTACCAAACAGTCATGTTATCTATCCTCACAACATATGTGGAATGTTTTGAGGACTCCTAATGTAGTTTTAATGGTTGTATAGAGAAATTGACACTTTTTCCGGGAGAAACCGATTTAGGTAAGAAAAACGTGTGGAAAAGCTAGAAAAAATATGTTTTCCCGAAATAATCAAAATGGCCTAGGGCTTAGAAAATTTTAAAGCATTATAAAGGCTTTCTCTTTGAAACTTTGGTGGAAATCCCTTCACGGAATTCCATGCTGGTCTCAATTCCTTTCGTTAGTTTGTGAGAAATAGAGAAGCTCTTTAAAATGGAAGAGGTTAATTAAGATGATATCTGAAAGCAACACCGGATTATTCATGGTATTGGAAAAGCTAATGCCTTCCCATCAAACTGCACATGATTTGGCCCTATACATGATTTCTTTGTTAATCATAATCCGAATATGGATACCTCTATCTCTATTTTTGATTTCATAAACCTAAAACATTAGTTGATCTCTTCCTTTCATTTTCATCCTATTGATATTTTACAATTATCGTAGGTTGTGAAAATATATCCCTACAAAGAGGATAAATTAATATCGAGTCCAGCTATGAATGGTAATTCCTCCTTCAGGGCAGCCTATGAGACCATAGCAACAAAGAGTAGAACTCTCAAAACACTTACTCAGGTTTGGCATCATAAACTTCCGAAGAAAATATCCATTTTCATGTGGAAATTGGCTAATGCTATATTACATTGTGATGATATTATCATTTTTTCTGAGATTAGTATTACTTCTAAATGTTAATGTTGCAGGAGTAGTGATTCTCTATCACATTTCTTCAATGACTATTATTATGCCTCTGCTTTATGGACTCATTTTAATGGAATTTTGAATCTCTCAACTCCCTACTCTGATAATATTTAGGATATGCTATCTTATGACTGGAGTACATTAGGTCAAAGTAAAATAAAGATAAACCTGATAAGAATAACAGCATCCCCCATATGTTGGTAATTATAGGAAGCAAGAAACAATATCCTATTTGATAATTAGAATCCACTGCCATCAGTTTTGATCCATACAATCAAATATGATCTTTTTCTTGCTTCAAAATTTATAGTATAGATGGGGAGGATTCATAATGGTTTAACCTATGACTGATCCCTAAACCTAAAATTGGATTGGTTAATTAAGTGGTTGAAACCTAGAACTAATTTTAAAATTAATGTGGATGCTTCTTAATTGGTTTAATTCACCAGGAAAGTAATGAATATGTGTCATAATCATAAATGAGGAAATTTCACTAGTGTTGGGGATCAGTTAAAGGTGGCTATATCGAACATTAGAAGACACTTTCAATGTGCCTTCTCTAGCCCTGCCTACCATCGTCCATCAATAAAAGGCGGTTAAAAAACCTCCTATAAAATAGCCAACGAAGGCGGTTAAAAACTGCCTTTGAAAAGACACAATAATTTCCTTCATTTGTTTACAAGTTCGGAAAGTTTGACCATCTCTGGAGACAAAAATGGTGTTTTCGAACTCGAAAACTAGCTATTTCTGAGTTCGGAAATAGCATATCTGCTCTTCACTAATACATTCTTTGTTTCATAGCTCTTTTCTACTTTCCTTTCCCATTCAATAAAAATAATTGATACAATTTTGCCAATTTAGAATTATTTCCGAACTCGGAAATGTATCGTACATTATGAATCTTAACTTGGAGTTAGTGATTATCACCATGTGTCATATAATCAACAAATTTCCGAGCTCGGAAATATTTTATGTTCCTTTGGTCAAAACATAGTTTTATTTCATTTCTCCAGCTCAAAAAAAAGCCTCAAACCCCCAGCAACAAATACATAACAATACATAATAGTGTCTTGAATGTTCACAAAAATCTATAGATAACGCTAACCAAGGAATAATCTATATATAGGAATAGGAAACACTAGGAACCTATTCGAATAGTCCTAAGCTACACTATTTTTCTAAATTTGTTTCTTTACCAAAATCTGGATTTCCTAGAGATGCTGACCGATTATGTATGAGATGGCATGCCAAATTATTCCGAGCAATGTCAATATCATATTGGGAGTTGGGCTTCAATTCCTTCAAGAAAATCTGTCAATAACTAGTTATTAGCAAATACAAGAAAGGTTAGTAACATTTCTACATAGAAATAATTGTACATGTACCTTGTCAATTTGAAGTGAGTTATCTTTGACCTCTTGAATGAACTCAGCCGTGTATAACATGACGTAATATCCACACTCCCAAGTTTGCGCTTGCTTCTTGTACTGATTGAATTTGACATGAATTCCGTAATTAAATTATAATATCCATTAAGGATTGTTAACTGAAAAACTAATGTTCAAAGTCCACCTTGATTTCAACCTCCTCCACTTTAGATTGATTAGAGTTGCTATTTTTCTTCAATGCCAATTCCAAAATCTCGACAAATGCGTCTGATGGTTGGAAGTGCAGGGGATCCATCCAAAACACGTGGTTGCCGACGGGGACAATCAAAATCAATCTCAAATGGTCATTGTATAGGAAAATGTAATTTATCAACAAAATTAGTGTTTTGTTGCCGGAATCTTAATCGAACAAACTTAGTATAACCTTTCAATGTATGGTGCGGTAAAAATCTTCTTATCCTTTTGCTCTAGGCTCTTACGAATGTAGTCGATCCTCTCTATTTTAGTTCAACCAATTTCTTGAATTGACACCGGGTACATGTACCCAATCCATCATTTATTTTGATTATGGGTGAAATACATGTACCTACGAAATATCATTTTTCTTTATGGTGTATTGAAGTAAATGTGATAGTGAAATTAACTAAAAATTATATAAATAACTCACATGGTGTAGATGGACATGATCGTTTGATTGACTTGCTCACATCTCCAAAGATCTTCAAAATCACTCCAAAATGCCATGATATCCCATTTGCATCCTAACACACAATCATTTACCAAGAATGAGTACGTTGAGCCTTGATCATGCATTGTAGCCAATTTTACAGAACACGCATGAAGTGTTGTGAGTCTCACAGGACTTGTGCTCTTGCAATTGGAGGTCTAACCTTCATTGGTGTTGTTGGGCCTGATTTAGGTGTTGGCTTGGCGGGTCTTGGTGTTGTTTTCACCGATTTATGTGATGCAGGCCTTGTTTCCTTCATGTGTTTATTTGTTATAGGATCGACATAAATAAGTCGGTGCAGCCAAAGTAGAAACATTCCCCATGAGGGACCAACTTTCTTGTATTCTCCGTCTGCGATTGGCAAAGGGGCGTCCATCACCAATGGATCCTCAAATGAAACCCTAGAAAGACCCTCAGTAGTAGACACGGAGTGATGGTGTTTCATTATCTGATGTAGAACTCCATTGACCACGTCCAATGGTTGACCACCTATGCCTTGGTCAATATATAGCTCACCTAGAGTGGTTTCTATAGATATTCCCACCCAACTATATGAAACTGTACAAATTTATATTGCTAGTATCAAAATAGGAATAAATATAAATATATACCTTATTATTGGTAGATTGAAAGGCATTTTTTTCATTGTCAGGTTTGAACAATTGCCGCTCGATTCTTGCAACCGACTTGAATTGAACAATAGCCTCCATTGACATTAATCTCCCTGGGGGAATGACGTGATCCCCTTGATAGGAGGGATCCAATTGAGCGTCAAATCATCCAAGTTTTCTGGAATAACAAGGCCGGTGTGTTGGATCAACCTATGAATGAGGAGGTCTTGTTGCTCAATTCGTTTTTCTTGAAGAAGAGTTCTTTTTTATAGGTTGTGAACTCTAGAGGGTTCGGCACCATTTAAGACTTCACAATGCCAAACGCCTCTCGTTGGGTCATGAATGCTCCCACACCCCTAGCTTGCCCCTGGTGCTTGGGTTTCTCGGTTGCTTCACAAAACATGTCAGGCTTATCGCTCGAAATGAATTTCCCTTGAAATTGATTATTCTTCATTTTTTTCCTACATAGAATAGAAGGTAAATTAGAATACACAATTAAGAAAAACTTTTGTAATATTAGAAATGTATTGTATATAACATTTCCTTACAATCTTTTCCGCCATCCTTTTTTCTTCATCTTTCAGACGAACTCCATCCTTATTTTGTCGCCTTTTGAGAAATAGATTGTGCCTTTCAATTTCATCCAAATTGATTATTTTCACAGAATCCCTTGCCTCATCTTTCGTCATCCCACCATCAATTGTAATTTGAACATCTTGTTCAAAATGTTGTTTCACTAGGTCCATTGCCGCCATAGCATAACCCCCAAGGTTCAACATGTGAGGAATTTTATTCCTTGCCCCAATTTTCATTTTTCTTCCCTCCTACCCCAAGTTATGAAGTTAGAATTATGAAATCACTATAGACATGATAATATAAACTCTTCAATACTAAGAAAATGTTATTAATAACATTATCCTTGTTCTCCATGCCCTCCTTTTGTGAATCTCCTAACTGTCTAGTTGAATGTGATTATAAGTTAGCCACGGGCAATCACCCCTCTTATCACTAAAAATGAAGTCCCTTCATAATGTGTATTTATGTTGACACCAACTCTTTAACATCATCAATATAGCAAATCTACTTTCCATAAAAAAAATCATCAATATAGCATTTCTCCAAAAATCATCCATGTCTGGAGATTCGATGTCAAATGGCCTATGTGGTGCATTTGACCTACTTATGGTCAATCACGGAGGCACGTATATAATAGGGCACAAAAATGTGGAAATAACAAATCACTAAATCTACATTGCATTCCATCCATAAAGTGGCTTTGTATTCTTTGGGGACTTCATGCCAACTATCGTAGCAGATGACCACCCTCGTTCTACCCACTTCCGCCACCCAACTCAACAATTTTGCACGTTGGGCTGATACACAACTGTTAGACTTATTGAATATCATGGGGGCTAACTCTTTTCTAGCCATTCTATGTTCTAGCGTTCTACAATGAGTTCGAGCTATTCCTACTTCCTCCAATCTGTCATCCTCATCCATACCATCGTTCGATGAAGGTGGATTTTCATTCCAGGAAAGTGAAGTCTCTTGATCACGAGTTCTTTTCTTAGACGCCGTCATTTGGTATGCTACACTAACAACTATACCAAGTTAGCTTGTCACAATTATATCAATGAAACAATATGTATAGTTCCAACCTGAAGAAATTAAATGTATAATACATAAAACAATTCCTTTCAGTTTAAATTGCATGTATTATACAAAAAACCTCACTTTCTTTAATAAATATGTCATTCCATTTACTTAACGTGAAAAGCCTAATTAGATGCCATAATTAATGTTATGGTAGAATTTTCAACCAAAATCCTAATCCATACACAAACGAACTAGAATAACCTACCCAATTTACATGGAACTCTTAAATATAAAAGCCCATTCTTAGAAAAGGAAAAAGAAGCCACTAAAAACTCTAGGGATTTTGGTCGTGCATTGTGGACCATTTATTGCTCATTGTTATATGACAAACCTTCTCCTCAAACACAGGTCATCCCTTATTCACCATAAATCATCTAATTTAATGTAAAATTCCCTAAAGCATAGCAAAACCAAAAAATAAGGTAGATGAAATGGAATAGATGATAATATGGATGAAAAACAAGATAAAAACATAGACCTTTTTTATTTGATGATGAAATCAAGGTGTTTAGATGAGAAAGAATTGAGGTAGAGGGTTTGTGGGTTTTAGAGGTAAAGTGTTAGGTCTCCTTCGTAATAGATTTCAAATTGACTATTAATATCCCTTTGAAACCCTTTTGACCTTATTTTTTTTCTAGATTTGAGTAATTTCCGAACTCGGAAACTCTGCAGGAAAGATTTATGAGGTTAAGAACAGTTTCCGAGTTCAGAAACTTCCTGAGTATATAAAAAAAATGGGCATATTATACAAAACCCTAAATTCAAACCATTTGAATTAACAAACCCTCAATACCAAATCCTCACTTCCAATTCCTCACTTCACAAATTTCTTCCTCCAAGAAATTAACCATGAGGCAAAAAATCAAGTCCTCTAAATCAAATGCAAGCGACCAGAGCAAACGCCCCATCACGAAGATCGAGAATTCAAAGAAATTCTTCAACGAACAAGTCGAGGAAATGTATGTGGTTTTTTGAAAAGGAAGGTTATGAATTCGAAGTGTATATTATAATCGAACATTGATGATTTAGGCATAGACTATTTACTAGCCCACTTTAGAACATAACATCTAGCAAAAAAAATTGTATTAGGGAACCCCCGTACATGTGAATGAGGTGATCGAATTTTATGCTAACTTGGGTCAAAGTAGTAATAATCGGGACATAACTAAGGTGAGTGGGAAAGTACTCACAGTGAGTAAGCAGCTTAAATGAATCCCTAGGATGCCCCCACACCGACCCAAAAAAACTAAAACACGATGAACCTCAAGGTTCCCCAAAATTTACCACACCCATTGTTGGGTGGGAGTGAGCGAGGAAACCCCCCTATGCTCCATTTCCATGGCGAATAAATCTTTTAAAAGGTCTGATAGTGAAGCGAGTAAAGCTGAGTTCTATGACATAAGCGTGTTGATTGTCGAGCCAGTGTACAAGTGAATTTGCTTGAATGTCTTGCCGATGGGTGGCCACACTTGCGAGCCGACAATAGGAAACTTGATGTTATTCTACTATATCTTGTATGGGGTTCACCATCCTCTGTTTCATGCTCAAGCCTGCCAACACGAAGAGGAAGAAGCTCATATACTGCACTTTGATCACCACCATTCTTAAGAAAACGGGTGTGAAAATAGTAGACCGGGCTCTACACATTGATTATTATGATGAAGCTTGGTTCTAGCATAAACAACTTCAGCAAGGTTTCAATGGAAGATGAGAGCATAGGGTAGTTCCTACCCATTAAGCTAAAGGGACAAAGAGGGCTCATGAGGTGGAACTAGAAAAATTGGAGACATCAAGCTAAAGGGGCGAAGAGGGCTCGTGAAGTGGAACTAGAAAAGGTGGAGACAAAGTTTCCAAACTCGGAAATTATCTTTCTGAGATTGTACCCTCTTTTCAGACTTAATTTGGAATTGAAAAGAAAGTATAATTTGTTGCAAAAAAATCATTTCCTCACTCAGAAATTCATCTGGGATTAATTTTTGAAAGGCCGATGAAAGGTTTTCCGAACTAGAAAACCCTTCAAGATATTTTTAAAAAGGCACTACATCAGATCATTTCACATTCCAATCCCAAATCATGAAACCCAAAAAGAGACTTGCAAACTCGCAAATCCTGGCGCGGATGCTGGGCGCCGGCATGGAAGACACGCGCGGTCCTGATACGAATGTTGGGCGCTGGTGCAGAGGCTCGGGCGCTGGCACGCCCGGTTCAGCGTGCGGGCACGCGCTCTCAGGCACTACCCCACGCATTTTGCACTCCCAGGGAATGTTTTGCCTGATCTTCAGGAGTGCGGGCGCGAGGTTTTGAGCGCTGGCAGCGCGTTCAGTTTTGATTCACCCGGCCGGTCGTCCGGCCGGCCGGTCTTTGCTTCGCTACAGGTGAACCGTTGATCCGTTTTGAGAGTTCTTGTAGTCGATTTTATAGTGCTCAAGAAGAAGAATCCAATGGTACCATTCTTGGAGGCTAGTTATTCTCGGATAATTCTCAGAACTTGGTTCAAACTTTAGGATAACAATCCCTCCGCTTCTTTGTCTTCCTTCTCCGATCCTTTTATCTTTTACCACGTTTGACTCGTGACCTTCAATCTTCTACCATCCTTTCAAATGTCCTTCAATACACTCCAAAATTCCTATGAGAAATCTACAAATTAAGCTTACAAAAAGGGATCTAGTGCTCGTAAGGATAAAAAATCCACTAGACTCAAACTAGGTTACAAAATGAAGGATTTAGATACGAAAACCAAAAATTGTTATCTAAACCCCTTATGATGTAAACCTACCTAAATATAGAAATATTCAAACAAAAACATAACAAAAGAGGTGTTAAATGCCTCGGAAAATACATGTTTTTGACGTCTCATCAAGTATCTTGTTCGACGATGTTTCTGTGATAGTGATAAGTTAATTTGTTTCTTGGACATAGAGGTGGTTTACATTCGGATGAAGTTAAGGCCATATATGTTTCTATTGTTTCCTCGATCATAGAAGTTTAATCGCATGAATGGGATGAATGCAGTCGTGACTCTACTGGTCCTGAAAACTCTAACCCTTTTATTTCCCATGGTTTCATGTCAAGCTTGGAGGATTTCGCTTCTTCCATTACAGTTAGCACCAATGTTTCCTTTTGCTCTCTTACTTTAACCTTAGGGATATTCATTTGGATTTTCCTGAAGTACATTGTTGTTAGTTGTTAAAATGGTCACGTGAATAACTGTACAATTAGAATTGTCCACTTTCACATTCGTTGTGTCAGTAAGAAAAGATTGTTTCCCAGAACTTCATGTTTTTTTCCAGAGGGGAATTGTGCAAACGATGAGTCTGAGCAATAAATGTTAATGGTCACATGTTTTATTTTTCAGGTGCTTGTGTTTAACCTTACTGAAGCGGGAATTTTATATGTGTTTCCTTGGCTTACAATGGCCTTCTAAACCAATCTTGAAGGGTAGATAGTTGATTTTTTGGTGGGAAGCTTCTGTCTTCTTTGAGCATAGATGATAATCTGATCATCATGCCACATAATCCTACTGCATGATCGAGTGATGGGTAGCTGCATCAGGCCTTTTCACACACAAATTTGATGGAATCGATGGTGGGGATGTATCATTAGATAGGTGTGTAGATAGTGTATTTACATGAATTAAACAAGACATGCAAACAATTTTCCATGTGCAATATATCTGTTGTGTTACGTAACTATATGTGGCCTATGATTCAAAAGAAGCACCTACGCTCTACGCTTAATATAATTTAAACACAAAATTACATTTTATTCTAAATATGATTTAAATGCTTTAACTTTTATCAAACACCCCCAACGAATAGAATTGGAAGCACCTTTAACACAACATAAAATCACCTACAAACAAGAGTAGAAGCACCTACGCTTTACGCTCATTATAATTTTAACACAAACTTGCACGGAATTCTTAAAAGCAATGAGAATACCATTTTGAGAACCTACGCCTTTAAATTAAAGCACCTACGCACATAATTTGAAGCACCTACTACGCTCAATTTAATTTAAACACAAACTTGGCCGAAAATTTTAAAACACCAAAATACCATTTTCAAGCACTCACACCTTTAAGTTAAAGCACCTAAGCACATAACTTAAAGCACCTACGCTCAATCCGCTCAATATAATTTAACCAAATAATAACTCAAACCCCCAACAAATAGAAGTTGAAGCACCTTTAACACAACATAAAAGTACCTACAAACAAGAGTAGAAGCACCTACGCTTTACGCTCATTATAATTTCTACCCAAACTTGCACGAAATTCTTAAAAGCACCAAAAATACCATTTTAAAGCACCCACAACTTTAAATTAAAGTACCAACGCACATAACTTGAAGCACCTACTACGCTCAATTTAATTGAAATATAAACTTGCCCGAAATTTTAAAAGCACCAAAAATACCATTTTCAAGCACCCACCACTTCAAGTTAAAGCACCTATGCTCAATACACTCAATATAATTTAAACCAATAATCACTCAAAACCCCAACAAATAGAAATTGAAGCACCTACAAATAAGAGTAGAAGCACCTACGCTTTAGGCTCATTATAATTTTAACACAAACTTGCACAAAATTCTTAAAAGCTCCAAAAATACCATATTTAAGTACCCACGCCTTTAACTTAAAGCACATACGCACATAAATTGAAGCATCCTACTCATTACGCTCAATTTAATTTAAACAAAAACTTGCCCAAAATTTTAAAGCACCAAAAATGTCATTTTCAAACACCCACACCTTACAGTTAAAATACATACGCACATAACTTGAACCACCTACTCATTGCGCTCAATATAATTTTAAAAAATTAGTAAACTTGAACAAAATTCTTAAAGCACCAAAAGTGCTATTTTGAACCACCAACACCTTTAACTTAAAGTACCTACAAATAAAGATAGAAGCACCTACACTTTGCACTCAAAGCACTTATAAGAAATAATTAAACTTGCAAGAAAATATTTGAGAAAAAATAAAAGATATCAGATTGAATTAATATCTGAAAAAAGTTGCCAAGAATATAATCCAAGGTCAAATAATTATCGAAATAATCACCCAACAAAAATGAAGGCAAGAGAAAGGTATAATAATTCCTGGATTAATCATCCAAACAAAGATTAAGGCAAGAGAAAGTATAGCTAAATATTGCTCCTACAAGAAGCCAATGTGATTAATATAGTTTCTTGCGTTGTTATTCCTTAAATTTTATGTTTAAAGCATCTTTTGAAGTGCTGGAGTACAACTACGATCTTACTAAATTGAAATGGATTTTCTTCATTACCTTATTTGACCCTTACGAGAGACCCTCTTATTGTATTTGAATAGTTCCGGCTCCATCATTTGATTAAAAGATATGAAAGGTCCAGATTTTGTCTCACATAACATCATTGTCTGACATAAATAGACTGTCTCACCTGAACCCCCTATATATATTTACACATATGAACAATTATAATTAGACCAAAATTGTTTTCTTTAAATTTCGAGAATATAATGAATAAAATATAAACATGCCACGTATCTACAGGGATTGGTCATTATAAGTTCTTCATCTGGGATCAAATGTGCACATTTCACATAGGAATATGTGTCTAACCATATTAGAATTACTATATGTTCATGATTTCGTAAATATACTTGGAATGAGAGATCTTCTCTTCATACTAAACTCCAACCCAGTAATGAAAAGATAATACAACTTTATGGGCTTTGGCCCGTCATCATCACAAGCCCCCTAAAAGAACCCAAGGTCGTGCTTCATCTGAGACCTTGGTTCTCTCCAACATCGGCATCTGAAAGTCATGTATTCTAAGTGACCCTTAGTTTTCTTCTCTATTGAGTATCTAGAAATTATCTAATCGACGACACATTTTTCTTCAATTAAGGCCCCACATGTAATAGTCTAAGGAAAAAAAGAAGCCGTCAAAACTATCCATTTAAGGCCTCACACATTTATTCTTTCCTTCAAAAAATCCATTACTTTTGCAGACCTCCCAAAACAACTTAACCAGAGCATAACTTCTTGTTTCCTTCAAGTAATTTTCTCTCTCAAATCTTCTAAAAAACAAGCCTCCCTTACTACTTCGGTATTCACAGAACAACGTTTAGTTCTTCCATTAATCAACTATTTTCTACTATCGATGAGCTCCGTTCACCCAAGGGATACAGTGGTCTTGAAGGGGGCATCGCTTCTATTTCTGTCAAACTCTTTGCTAATCCTCTAGCAGCAAAGAATAAAGAAAAAAAAAGTATGAAGAAATATATCATGCACCATTAGCGCAATGTAAATATGCCTATAAGTATATGGTGGTGACAATGGAGAAAGAAGTTTTTTCGGCAAGGCCATGGCCCTGAAATTTGAGTATCCACTGCCCCAAGATCATTGCCTTGTCACTCCCACAACAAATGAGATTCCTCGGAATCTCCCATCTGGTAGATCGGTCATCCATAAACGTACAATTAAAGGAATTTTAAATGAATTTCATAAGATAATAATACTAAACGTACAATTAAAATATCTCAAAATAAAATTATTACTATAACCCTAATAAAAAATAAGTAAAAGGTGTATTTATATTTGTATAATCTAAATGATTAAAAATATTTCTACCTGTAAATGAAACAGAAAATAGAATTCACAAGCTCCCAACACCCATTTAAATTGAAAAAAAATAATTAAACTTATATATTAAAATTTTAAATTTAAATTTATGAAAGTAATATAAAAAATTAAATTTTAAAATAAATAAATAAATTTTAAAAATTAATTTGTAATAAAAGAATAGGTTATTTGGATTGGAATTGGAATTTAATTATAATAAATTTGAGACGCCTTGTTTTTTTGGGAAGAGGGATAGTGGATGGGAGTAAGAGGGATAGTGGGTTATTATAATTAGAATCAGAGTAAATAAGAAGAACGTGGTTGGGCCTCTAATATTTCCTATTTTTATTTTTCTTAATAAAATCAAACGAGGTTGTACGACGTAATATAACTTACGAGAAAATTTATAAAGAACAAGGGAAGGAGCACCATCCTTGCAAGTCTGCAACCCATATGCAATTTAGGGATGGCAGAGATGAAAGGAGATGAAACTCCGACGGTGGCACAACAATAGCTCTCCCTTAAACTCCGAATCAAAGGGGTGGCTAGTCCCCCCCCATCCCCTAGTTCCGCCACTATGCGGGTCGGTGGTCTATTTCTCCACCCCTAATAACTATATAGAATTTAGCTACTTGCACATATATATGGTTAAGCTAGATAGTAGGTTCGCTCTAATTTTATTTTATTAATGCTTACATACATTAACTCATCCACATGGTGAACATGATAGGGGTGAAAATATATTTATGTAAGTGGTTTATTGAATGATATGTGTATGTTTCAAACAGTAATAAAAGTACATTAAAAGTTAATAAAAGAAAAAGAAAAATCAAAATATCATCTTCCATGCATGTTTTGCATTCATCTTCCAAAAATGAATAAATCTAAAATACAATATAACCAAAGTTATTAAAAGAGATATTGTCTCCTTATATAATATACTACTGATTCCCAACAGATATCTGAAAGATATTGCCATAACTATATCATCTAAATCATTCCTCAAAAATCAATAAAAGATCACCCCAATAGTCCCACACAAAAAATAGCTTTAAAAAGAGGTCAAACGGTCACAAACAACCCTCAATTTTACTCAGAATTTAGTCTCATTAAATCGTGAATAAAACAAAGAATATGGCAGGCAGAGTAATGAAAGTCAAGCACGATTTTTGTTCCTAATAGAAATATCCCACCTTTCACTCATTTCTCAAATCAATAGCAAGATCAACTCAGACTAGATGAAGTCCTAAGCTTTCAGTGACAACGACTCAATAGTAACTGAAGTGATTCCCAATCATCTTATTAGAACCCAAAAGGTGTGGGGTAGCTACAGTTGTTTGCAGTCTTGATCCATGGCTTCTTACCAAGGATGACATATTTAGGGTTACTAAAGCTTTGCTAATATTGGAAGAACTTGTCCTAGGAAAATATAAAGATAGTAGTTGATGAATATGTCATATGTTCCACTACCATGTATTCAATTGGAAGGATATAAACAAAGTTAGTATTTCTCCTCAGCAGCTTACTAACTTTACCTAATACTATCTCTTATGGTCTAATTATTTTTGTTTACTCAAGAGATAAAATTAGTTTTACAACAAATATTTCACATACACTTATTTATAGTAACTCATGGCCCAGAACTCATTCTGGTTGTTCGTGAAGAGGGGAAGAATGAAATAGAATTCAAAATATGGTTTTCCATGTTTACCATTCTCCTTCTATACCCAATAAATCAGTAAAGACTACAATCATAGCTACCAAAAGAGAACACCATTTTTTTTACAAACCAATTCCTCACTAATCTCTTAAAGATATTGATATAACTACATCATCCAAATAAGTCAACAAATAATAAAAGATCATCCAAATTATTTCCCAAAAATAAATAAAATATCATCCAAATTATTCAACTAAAACTAATAAACTAGCTTTAACATAAGAGGTCAAATAGTCAGAAAACAATGTTAAATTTTACTCAACACTCAATGTCATAACGGTTTGAATAAAATAACTCCATAAATCTGCAGAGGGAAAGAAGTATCTCATGGTGAAAAACACATTCTTGTTGTTCTTGAGTGAGGAAGAATGAAATAAAAATGAAATTATGGTATGGCATGTTTACTATTCACCATCTACACTAAATCAATGCACAATACAACCAAAACTACCAAATACTCTAAAATAAAATACAACTAGTTCCTCATTGGCCTGTCAGAATTATTGACATGACTATATCATCCAAATCATTCCACAAGAATGCTAAAAGATCATTTAAATCATACAACCAAAAAATAAATAAAAGATCACCCACATTATTGAAAATAAAAATAAATTGAACAAAAGAATTTAAACAGTCATAAATAATCTTTAATTTTAATATAAACATAGTGTCATAACAATGTGAATAAAATATTTCCACAATTTAGCGAAGGGGAAATAGAACACTACCACAGACCCCTCCCCCCTTTCTAGCGCCGGTTTTTTAAAACCGGTGCACAAATAAATTAGCACCGGTTGTTTTTTAATTAGCACCAATTTTTTGAAAATCTCAGTTTTTTTAAAACTAGTGTTATATTTAACACCGGTGGTAAAAACCAGTTATAATTTTTAAAAAAACGGTGCTAATTTAACACTAATTTTCAAAAACCAGTGCTAATGTAAAAAACTGGTGCTAAATATTTTCAAATTAAATCTTCCCGCAAAAAAATCAAAAATTCCGCCAAAATTTAGCACCGGTTTTTAATTTTAAAAAACTGATGATAAAATTTTTAAAACTCAATCTTCCCGCCAAAATTTTGCATCAATTTTAAAAAAAAACCCGGTGCTAAACTTTTAAAAATTAAATACACTCGCCAAAAATTTCAAAAAAAATTGCCAAAAATTTCATGAGATGGGCACAGTTGCGCGTAACCTCTCTAAGGTAAAATATATTTTGGTCTAATTTTAAAATCGTGTACCTCTTTTGTTGATTTTAACT
>JAULKK010226353.1:0-15575 GCA_032355705.1 Rubia peregrina
GGGCGAACGAGGTCAGCCGCTGCCCCCACGTTTTTCACTCTGAGGTGAGATTTTTTCATGGTTTAGGGTGCACGGGCGCACGGTTGAGCACCTGGTCCGCGTGCCTGGTCTTCTTCCCCCGGCTGGTCAGTCGGCCGGTCTTTGGTTAGGTCGGCCAGCCATCGTTCTTCAAATCTGGACTTTTATTCTACCAAATGGTATTGGCCTTCACTTCTAAACCCTTGTTTCCTTTTGAATCTTCATTCTTGAATCTTTTATCACGAACATGACCATGAAATATCTTTCGTAAATACCTTAAACTGGGGACTTTGCATATAACTCCTATATCATCACCCTAACTTTCTTACCAGCAAAACATCAATTATTATTACACAAAATATTAGTCCATTGCACATATGAGTTTCAAATGTGTTAAAAAGAGATGAGCACATCACTCATAAGGATACAAAATCCATTAGACTAAAACTAGGTTACAAAATGAAAGATTTAGATACGAAAACCAAAAACGGTTATCTAAACCCCTTATGATGTAAACCTGCCTAAATCTAGAAATCTTCCAAAAGAAAGATAACAAAAGAGATGTTAAATGCCTCGGAAAATACATGCATTTGACGTCTCATCAAATCCCTCACGCTTAAACCTTTACTCGTCCTCGAGTTAAGAAGAATATACAGAGAGCTAAACGCAAACTAGCATGAAAAGGTTTTCCCAAAACACCTAACATCTTATTTATAGACTACCCAAACCCCCAAGATATAATAACCTCTCACGCTCTCACATCTCAAAGCCTAAGATAGTCTAAACACCCAACAAACCATAAAAAGAATGAGGTATACATATAATGTCAAGCTAACTTACTCAACACAAAAGCCACCAAATAGACAAATCAAGAGAAGCATAAAATTTTCAATTTCCCTCATTTTCTCTCATTTTACCTAGGAGCCCTCACAGGTTTTCATCCTAGCTTCACAATTCTTTCTTTTCCAATGCTCACCCTCACCTTTTCCCACACAATTTGGCCTCTCATTTTTGCATAGGTTTCCCTTTCGGGTTTTCAACCTATCCGGGCCTCCCACTTTTGCCTAAGTTTCCTTCTCGGGTTTTCAACGTAGTGGGAATTTTTTTCAAACAAAAAAAAATTAAAGTAGAGCATATGCACACTACAATACAATACAATGAGATATATTTATCTCCCCCCCCCACACTTGAAACACACATTTTCCTCAATGTGACCAAAGGTTATAAAGAAATAAGGGAGAGAGAAAAAACTCACAACTAGGACCTTAAATGTCCTTTCCGGTGGTAGCAATGCTCACTGCTCAATGGATGTTTTCTCCTCCATGTTCTCAAACTCCTCCCAGTATGGAACTTCAACCCATTCACTACAAATCCTCAACTATTCAAGTCTCAATCGACATCCACAAAAAGTAACAACTAGTAGTACTCCTAGATGGTGGTTTTGGTGGTGGTTTTTTGTGGTAGATTGTGGTGTTGTTTTCGTGGTTTTGGGTAAGGGTTTGAGGATATGGTTGAGTTTTTTTTTCAAGAGAAGGAAAATACTAGATTAACTTAAAAGCTCAAGTTGCCTTCCGAGAAGCTCCGTATATTTAAGGTCATCGGCACGACCCTAATGTTATCCATATGGTGAATGTTTGAACCCTTTCACAATGAGTATCCAAAAGTAGAGAGGTGGGGTTACAAAAATTTCAAGAGGAAAGTCTTCTTGAGGTGGAGCTGGTTTCAAAAGAGTAGGGTGGTTAGGAGGCTTGGGATGGTAATTTTGCACCTCTTTTATCTCTTTTAAAACTTCTTTAATTGGTGGAGTTGGTTCACTAGGTGAGGGTAGGGGTGATGATGGCAATGGATGTAGGACAATAACCTTTTTCTCAACTTCTTTGCATTCAACCACCAACTTCTCATCCTCTTCAAACTCGAACTCAAACTTATTTGTCACAGTGACCTCACTCAACGTATCTTCAAGTTCAACTTGGGATGGTGTATCTTCGAAATAGCGAGCTTCCAAACGGATCACCACTTCCATCATATTTCTCATTTGGCCCTCCAAAGCCTCGAGTCTTGAGGAATGTTGAGTTTCAACTTCCTCATTAATCTTGGATAAATAGGTTAAGGTTGCTAATATAGCCGTAACATATATGTTAGTCAAAATTGAACCTTCATCTTGGGCTTGGTTTGGGGGTATGGTAGAAGTTGGTGAGGGATAACTATACTATTCGTATTATTGGTTTTCTGGCTCATTTTCATACAACAAATCCGGATTACCACACCACTCTGGATTGTCAGAATTGTGGTATGGATACCATTCTTGACCTTGAAAACCATCAACTCTATTCTCTTGATAGCACTCTTCACAATACCCT
Organism: Rubia peregrina; assembly: GCA_032355705.1. Lineage (NCBI taxonomy): Eukaryota > Viridiplantae > Streptophyta > Magnoliopsida > Gentianales > Rubiaceae > Rubia > Rubia peregrina. Next base: position 2,379 of record JAULKK010226353.1, read on the forward strand.
TGGTTTTCAAAACCAACGGTTCTTTCTTCCTCATAGTGTCTATCCGTCAACATGTAGCAACATTCGGTAGGATGGTTAGAATGACAAATACTACAAAACATTGCTCATCGAGCCTCTCTTCTCATCATGAGTTCCCTCAAGGTGAGTGTTCTTTATTTTCCTTCAAAAAGTCAGAATGATATTGCAAGGGATTCTCGATAAAAAAAATTCAAGAACTCAAGCAATACCTACTCCAATCTAAAATAGCCAAAGAGAAAAAATAAAATAAAACTAGCAAATACTCACACATAATACGCCCAAACACTAAAAAAATATATGCCTCTTCCTGGAAATGGTGTCAAAATTTGGGAGGTCATCGCCATACCCCTCAAAGATACAATTTATAAGCCCAAAATTCTTAATAAATACAACTAAATAGATAGTTTGGCAAGTCGAGGTCGTCCACGGAGAAAAGAGACATTTCTAGGAATTTACACTTTCGTTACCTATTGGGAATCTTATCACTTGTGTTTCAAAGTTCAACAGTGCAAACCTCATTCATAAGCACTTTAGAAAAAAGATGCCTAAAGGTATTTCATGAATGACATTATACACGAAGAACCATAGATTTGATAATAACTACAAGCATTCTACCAAATGCCTAGCCATTTAACCAAACAAAGTATTTATTAGACTAAACCTAGAATAAACAACATTAAAGATTCAATCTTTCATTGCTACTTTAGGACAAAGATGATAACAAACAACATTAACATACTCATCTAGAAAGATTAACATCATTTATCCACAAGAAGTTCAAATTCCATGTTCTTGGATTTCATGCCAAAGGTTAGAAGAAATTGTACACTTTCATAGCACTTCTAGCACTTCATCATACAAACAATTCATATTCTCAAACAACTCATAACATAAATGATGTAAACAACAACATTAATGGCACAATAAATACTTCACAATCAATGCTCATGAAAGAGTAAAAATAGAGTTTCACTATATGGGTTTGGAAGCTTCAAACAATTGCTCCTAGGTGATAAACTTAGCTAATAAAAATCATACTAACATTCATGGACAAATTTGTACATAAATAAAGAGAGAAAAGAAGAAGATAAATGAGAACTAGGGTTTTTGGAGGAGTATTTTCGGCCAAGAGAAGTTGTGTAATGAAGATAAGATAAGGAGTATTTATACTCCACAAGTTGGTGAGAAGAATTGTCAACATGGAAATTGGGTGCGCTGGCAGCGTACGAGGCTGGATGGTCCAGGCGGAGCTGGCACGATGGCTGGGACACTCGGGCGGGGAAACGCGCATGCAGTTTGGTCTCTGGCGCAAGGACTCGGGCGGTGGCATGCACGGTCCAGTACGTAGGCGCGCGCTGCCTGTGCATTTTCCACTCTGAAGGCTTCTTTTGCCTTGGTTTTTGGGCGCACGGCCGCACGGTTGAGCGCGCTAGCAGTGCACCCGGTCTTCTTCACCTGGCCGGTCAGCCGGTCGGTCTTCGCGTCGGTCGGCCAGACTTTTCTTCTACCAAATTGTATTGGCCTTCACTTCTAAACTCTTATTTCCTTGTGAATCTTCACTCTTGAATCTTTAATCACAACAATGACCATAAAAGATGTTCATAAAATCTTTAAACTAGAGACTTAGGATATAACTCCTAAATCATCATCCTAACTTTCTTACCAACAAAACATCAATTATTATTATACAAAAGCTTAGTCTATTACACACATGAGTTCCAAATGTGCTAAAAATAGATGAGCACGTCACTCATAAGGATACAAAAATCCATTAGACTCAACCTAGGTTAAAAAATGAAGGATTTAGATACGAAAATAAAAAATGGTTATCTAAACCCCTTAAGATGTAAACCTACCTAAATCTAGCAATCTTCCTACAAAAACATAACAAAAGAGGTGTTAAATGCCTCGAAAAATACATGTTTTGACGTCTCATCAGTCCCTTATCTTTTTTGAACACTATGACCCATCAACTTGTAAAACTATTTAAACGGGGACATTCCAGCAGGTTAGAGTGTTAACTCAAAATTTTTCTCCATTAATTGAGGGTAAAATTGACTTTTCATCCTTTCTATTTACAAACCCGGCCCCCTAATGTTTTAACTACAACCTAGAACCCTTATAATTACAACTTGCCCCCTAATCATCTTCTTCAGCAGCTACTGTCACCTTCAACTGCTCAATTTTGCCAGGAAAAAGCTGCGCCAACCACCAACTCAATTTCACCGGGAAGAGGACATCGTCGCTCCAGCTCTACTCGAAAAATATCACTCCGGACAAACTTCAGCCGCTCTCTTCCGATTGAGAAGAAGCTATGTCAACCACTCCGATCGAAAAGAACCACCGCCGAAGATGCAGCAGCCCAATCTACACCGGTCGACCAACCTCTAGGCTGAATTGATAATCGGAGAGCACTGGTGCACAAATAACTTTGCCGACAACAACTGGGATTCATCCAATTCTTTCAAACCTGACGAGTACTTAACTGAAGGTTTGAATCCGAGAAGCTTCTTCTTTCTCCGGAGATAGAGAAATACGACAGATGAGATGAAGAGGCCTAGCGATGGAGCGATGGAATTAACTCAGGGTGAAAGATAAGGAAAATGGAAAAGATAAAGGGAAAAATAAAAAAGAAATAGGAAAATAGAAAAAGGAAAATGACTATTTTACCCTTAAAAATTTGCGCTTTGACCGAACTTGATGGTTTGACTTGACGGGATGGCTATGATTAAGCAGTGTGTAAGTTTAGGGGTCAAAAGTGTTAAAAAAATATAAATGGCCAAAGGTGAACGATCGTGATAGTTAAGGGGTCACTGAAGTAATTTTGTTTTATGTGAATAGGAAATCGCAAAATCTTGTTTTAGGCAGCCAAAACTTTAGGCCAGAGATTTATTGTGTAATTATAAGAAATTTCATTTGGAATGAGGTTTTTAAAAAAACATGTTGATAAATTTAGGGATTCACTATGCAATTGTCAAAATACTATATACTATATATCACAAACATTTCAGAATTTTCATTTTTCAATTTTTCTCTCGTCGATCGAAAACCTCTCGCTGATCGAAAACCATCATTGACTGACGGTTTCCACGCATTTTCTGCCGGATTCAAGCCAGAATCCACCAAAAATTCACCGATCTCCACCGGTTTCCCATCGTGCTTCTTCTTCTGTCAGAGAATCGATCGGAACTCAATCGCACTTATTTTTTAGGCGAATTCAGATGAATTCAACTTGTTAGCTCCGGCGGTTGTGCTCCGGCGCACAGAGACGATGGTTGCAAGAAGAAGTTTTGCGGCGGCGGCAGTGAGGGCGGCGAGGAGCAATCGAGAACGAGGCAATGGTGAGGGTTTAGGGTTTGTTGACGATGGCGTTCGATATACGACAAGAGATCTTCGATGGCATTGCGATGGAGGTGACGACGACACTACGATTTCCTGCAGCGGAGCTAGGTATTAGCATCGCAGCGAAGCTAAGAGACCGTTTCTAGAGATGGAGCTAAAATTTGGCAACGACGGAGGGCGCTACGATTTCCGGTGGCGTCGCACCATCCTCTTTCTGTTTTTTTTGCCGATGAGAAGAATTAGAAAAGAATGGCGTCGACGGAAGATGCAAAAGATGAAGTCACCGACGGAAGAAGCAGAAGACAATGGCGACGCCAGCAGAAAAGCAGGAGGAAGATGATGTGCGTGAGATGCACGCTTCTGAGTGGCGACGACGATGCGCGTGACTTCATGCGCGACCTGAGGCGGCAGACGGCAGTAGCGCAGTGAGTTTCTGCTTCATGAGGTGAGGTTTAATATTGTGTTCTACTCTTTTTAAAGACTTGGTGGGGTTTAATAATTATTTTACTGAGCTGTTTGACAACAATGTTGGTTTGGTTTGGTGGTTGGTACTTCTGATGTTGTGATGAGAGGTCTCGGGTTTGAAACTCATTGTGACCTTTATTTTGAAGATTTTGTGTTCTTGATATACATGTTGAGGTTTAATATTATTTGATTGAGCATATGTACAGTAATGAGTCATTGGTGTAGTGGTTATTGCTGGAGGTTTTGCGGTTAGAGATCCAGGTTCATATCTCACCAAGTTTTTTTTCTTGAAGAATTTTTTTCTTGAGGTACTGTAGTTTTCTCCCCCTGATATTTGTAGCTTTTTTTTTATCTTATGTTGATGTTTTTCAATATTTGTGTGAAGTTTAATTGATATGAGTTGATGTTTTTCCCCTTTTTTGGTTGATATGGTTTGATATTTGTAGTTTATTTAATTTTTTTCTCATATTGATTTATTTCATTTTCTGGCTGAGGTTTTGGTGATTGGGGATGATGTTCATAGTGGTATTTTTTAGATGGTGATGTTTTTCATTTTTCGGATGAGATTCAGGTTGTAGGAGTTGATGTTTGTAGATTTTTGGTGGTATATGTTGATATTTGTATTTTTTTTAAATGTTGACGTTTTATGATATTTTGAGTGAATAATTTGAACTCTTAAGGTACCGCAGTTTTTTTTGTTGATGTTTTTATTTTATTTTCTCATGTTGATGTTTTTCATTTTCTCAGTGAATTTTATGTGATACGAGCTGGTGTTTGTAGTTTTGGGTTACATAGGTTATTTTTTGTAGTGTTTTTTTCTTATGTTGACCGTTTTCATTTTTTGGGTTAAGTTTAGGTGATAAGAATTGATGTTTTTAGCTTATGGTTGATATTAGTTCCTCATTTAGAAAATTTTCATTTCCACCCTATATATGTATCATTTTTCTTTCTAAATTATGTCTCTTGAAACGATGATCGACTAAAACCAGAATGGAACCTCGACATAAGTAAACATATTTGTTCGAACAAACTTCTGAAACAGCATTGTAGTATTTACATGTGCACCAAAGAGTCATTTCCTATCACACATCAAGTAACAAAACCTTGCTTGACAAGTGCCCATAAAACTTCTACGATTCAAAAACAACAAACAAAAAATTCAGAATCACCATAAGAAAATCAAACATCAAGTTGCCATCTTTACAACAAGAAACCATGAAGAACGTCAATCCACAAGACAAATTATCCAAAAAAAAGAATTTTAAAACAGTAAAAAAAATACAGAGTGATGATCCATACGGTTAGCACTAAAAACCAAAAAAGTCACCAACTTCTACCAAACTAAAATTTAACCTCTGTCCTTCAACACAAAGTCATGGAAAATCAAACTAAACAAGCCTCGGTCAACAAAATTAAAGGAGACTTAAAAATTCCAATTAATTAATCTACACTAAAGGTGTGAAAGTGATAGGACTTGTCGACGAACATGAGCATGCTGATGCTTCGCTTAAATCTCCTCCACAGTAGCTGGCGAAGAGGATGCAAAATGACCGGATGATTTGGGAAACGATGGGGTGGTGAGGAGAGGTAGGAGCGAGTAAATGGTGGACTTAAATGATAATACGAGCTTCACCGGCTTACCGTAGAACCCGTGGAACATGTTTAAGATGTTTAATTCATTTCCAATTATGTAGAATAAGAACTATCCTTTACCCTTTGTCTCTGAGTACGACACCCAACTTACCACTGTTTACTATTTTTGATAGTTAGGAGTAATTATGGAGCAACTTGTTGTTGGAGTTTTATGAAACACACAGTTATTTAAGTATAATTGGATTTGAATAGGTATAAACTCGGGACGTTAAAACAAGTTTAGTGGTGTGGAATACACACTTTTATAAACTGTCTACGAGTTTACAATTGGTAGGATAAGCATTGAAATTTTGTTGGTCAGAATTCTGATGAGTAACATGTATTATCCTGGTGTTGAAAGATGTATTATTTCAGAGTTCATTATAATTCTGTTGTGGTGGTGTGTATTGCCTAACTTATCTAGATGGAAATTATAAAGATGATGTCACGGTTCATTGAATGTGGGAGTGGAAAGATGCACTGTTTTCAGAATTCATCAGAATTCTGATAACTACGTATTCTGTATGAATAGTTCCATTTGCTCAGAACATCTGTGGCAACTTGTGATAGCTTGTAGGACCAGTGTAAGAAGTGCAACCACATTATTTAACGGTTGCATCTGTTCCGCATATCTCCTATATAAACATGCGTATGCATGCACAGAAAGATACGGGAAAATTAAGAATTTTCTAAGACATACATAGCAACCTAAAACACAGTTACTCAAAAGTATTCTTCTGATTCAAGTCTAGAACAGGAGGGTGTGCTCTCGGCGCGGCTCCGGGGGGCGGGAAGATTTCAGTGATGCTCAGTTACCTAATGGCAACCGAGCCTAACATAGCTTCGGCGCCTAACACAGCCAAACATTTCAATATCTCTGTCATCTCTCTACCTACTATGCCACCGTCATTGAGGCAGTTCAAAACTTTTCCAAAGAAGCTCCGTGATTTCGAGCGGCTGACGAGACGACGTCGTCCTTGCTTTGGTGGAACAGAACGAATTGTATAGATTTACAGTAGTTTTTGTCAGGAAGCCCAAATGTATTGAGGATACTGGGCTAGAAGAGCAGATATGTTGGGCTGATGGCCCTGGCAAGACTGTGCCATCAGTTCTTTTCCCCAATTGTCATGAACCAGGGAAATTAGAATGAACTAAAAAGTAATTTTGTAGCACAAAAGTTGAGAATATGTTTTTTTTTTGAAATCAACCACTCATCAATGATTACAGTAAGTGGAATTGACATCCAACTTAATTAGCCTTTAACAATAACCAACCTATTGCAAAGATAGCTAAATTATTTTTTGTTCTTAAAACTGTTCAAATTCTTGCATTTAAACCAAATCCAAGACTACATGAACTCACTGATGAGTTTCGTTCAAGATTATCTAAATTAAATGTCAACCAGACTGATCGTCTCTATTATTACATATTAATTAGAGATCCTATAAAAACTGTAACATCGCCGAGGACATTAACTCACTTCTCGCAAAAATTATGATCACTTTGCATAGAGGAGCGTATCACGCATCAATATCACACATCAAAATCATTTAGGTTCATTTGATTGCTAGAGGTTTTGTATATTTTTAAAAATAATTTCATCTTTAGGTTAGGGGATGACCAAACGATGTTTTTATAGAGAAAGTGATACTACATGTGTTAGAAATTCGCGTTAAAGAGGAAGAAATGTTGTAGCTAAGGCTGAGAGTTTGTCTTGTATGCTTTTTTTTCGAATTGTTGTTTGGCGCCTTTAGGATGAGTTTTTTGTAGTTGATTTTTAGTTTTAGTTGTTGTTGATTGTTATTTTTGAATTAAAAATTGCACTTGTTTAGTAAAATAATGCACGTGTTATATGAAATGTTGTTACGTAAAGGTGGATTTGTGTGATGTTATAATATGCATTTATTTACTCATATATTTGTATTAAGTGTGTATAAGTTAGTTATTCTGTGTATGATTGTTTTAATATGTTACTAATTGCTAATTTTGAATTGCATTTGTATAGATATATGTTGCAATGTTCATTACTTAGTGTGCATATGTGTGAGGTTGATGTTATAATATGCATTTGTTTAGTTATATGTTGCATATATTTGTATTTAGTGTCTAGTATTAGTTATTCTGTGTATTATTGTTTTCATGTGTTGTTGATTGTTTATTTTAAATTACGAATTACATTTATTTAGTTATATGTTGCATTGTTCAGTATTCAGTGTGCATTTGTCAGTTGTACGACCTATGAATGTTATTTTCATTTTTTTGTTTTTATTTCAAATAAGAAATTGCATTTGTTTAATTATATGTTGCTTTTGATAGTTTGTACTTGTTAGTTGAACTGTGAATGACTTATTATTCTCATTTTGTTGTTGATTGTTGATTTGGATTTATGTATTTCATTTGTTTATCTATTTATTGCATTTGTTAATATTGAGTGCATATTAGTTAGTTTGACTTTTTGTATATGTTTGTTGTGTATTTAGTATATTGAATTAGGAACTGTATTTGTTCAGTTATAAATTGTATTTACTATCATTTAGTGTGTGTATTTTTTTTTGCAGAAGTTCCATCCAAACATATTCTTAAAATATCTTTTGAAGGTTTTGAGTTACCGAAGGTTGAGGTACTCCTATAAGAAAATATAATAAAGATTCAGGAATCATGTGTTTCCAAGAGTAGATTTCTTTACATACTTTGTTTTTAAAAGTTGATTTTGTTGGTTTAATGATTATGTATATATGTTTTTTATATAGTTGATGAGACGTAATTTGATGTTTTCTTAGCACAATTTGCACTCATTTTTGAATTGTTTTGAGGGTGATTAGATGGATTATTATTCGTTTTACATTCAGGGGGTTAGAATCACCTAGTGTGGTTATTTGCCCAAACTTGGCTATTTTGTGAGCATTTATAGTCTAACGTATTTATCTCTATGAGTTGGTTGATTTTACTTGTTTTGTGAGCTTAAGTGGAGACCATCATCAGAAAAAGTGGTAGAAGATTGGTTTGATTGCAAGGAAGAAAGTAGAGAAAAGAACAAGTTTGAAGTCAGGGGTTTGAATTTGTTCTAGGATATAAACCAGAGTTCGTGCAATTAGAAAGTTTGAGACAAGGTTCAGGAAACAGACCGTGTAAAATTACAAGGTCTATACCGCTAAAAAAAACCTGACCTAGGGAACAGATTGTGCAGATTAACATGGTGCTGGCATGGTCCGTGACACCCGAGTTGACTAAGGTTTCCTTCTCTCTCCTCCTACCTATAAAAACATCCTTTTGTCCATTAGACAAAGAGAAGAGACGGATCCGAATGGTAACCCTTGTAATTTTGCTTTTTCTCTTCATTCATTTCATCTTAATTATGTCTCCTAAATCCAAATTCGTCATGGGTTTGATGAATTTAAAATTTTAATTACATTGGAGCATTTGCTAAACATGTTTAACTAGATATTTGTGAGATTCTTATATTCATTATATTTAAGCATTTACTATCATTATTACCTTGTGATTTAATGCTTGTGCTTATGATTATGCATGATTGAGATTAGGAAGTACAACTAATTAAGGTTATTTCATGATTTAGCGTTAGGCTCAGGAATGAACCCAAGAAGGTTTTGTCTTTTTGTCGAGTTTGGTCAAAGGTCAATGTGAAGGTTGTGTTTAGGAGTGACAACTAGGCATGATTGTTGGTTCTTTGATTGGATTGGACTTACATACTTGATTAGATTAGTCCATGAACGATACATGAGTTATAAGACGAGTGGATCGGTAATCTTATCGATCTTGTTGGGGTCATATGTTAATTCTGAAGTTCATATCACTTGTTTGTAACAACTAGGTCGACAATACCCCAAGAGATGATAGATGATATACTCATTCTTAGTGGCAGAAGATAGGCTTAGAATGAGTATCATGGTGGGTCCCAGTGAGCCATGCTACACCAGGATTTAATTTACCGTTTGTTGTCGAGTTAATTAAGGTCATGAGTGAGGGCTAGAGGTGACAGGGTAATGTACACCGCTAGCTATTTCCGTAGAGGTGATGAGGGGATGAAACAGGGGATACTAGTCATCGTGGAAGTTATAGGATGAGTCAACATCTCCATACGGTGTGCTAAAGCATAATTGAGGAATCATATCTTTTATGTGAATATGAAACGAGGATCGAATCCAAGAGTTAAACATGTAACACAAATGCCTCCAATACTCTTTAGTGTCATATTTACTTTTTTTTTTTGCATCCGCATGCTTTTATATGGTAGATAATACTTACACAATCCTCCCCCGGTTACGAACATGTACATTTGGTGAAACTTGTGTGCGCTACTATGCAAAACTATCCTTTAAATCCCCATTGCCTCTCTTAACAACACCTAACTTACCATTATCTACTATTCTTGGTAGTTAGGAGTATTATGGAGCAACATATAAACCTTATTTTGACTTGCATGTGCTCAAATTTTTAACGAAGCTCGGGTGCACGTCAAATTTTGATGGCGTTGCCGGAGACATAGGGTGCGTTAATTTGATAGCTAGCGTAGTTAGTTTGTAAAGTATTTCTTGTTTGAGACATTGTTGGTTTTAGTTTGTTTGAGTCATATATTGGTTGATTGTGTTATTTGCTTAATTTACTGTCTTGTGGCAAACTTTTACAAGTCGTATTCATAGTTTTAAAAAAATTTGTGTTTAGTATAAAAGGTACGTATTGTAAGGTATCAGATGCATGATTTATGTGAATTTTTTAGCTGTATTTATTTCTTCTGGTAGTGTTCACCACATGTTTTTTACATGTTCATAGCAATTGAATTCACATTCACTAATTCAAATGTTAAATTCATTTCCAAATATGCACGATAAGTACCGTAATTGACTTTGTTACAACGCACATCAGCTTTAAAATATAATTGATATGGTTGCAGAGATCCCAGATTTCACTTCTCTTCTTTCAACAACGGAAAATGGCCTTGAATTTTTGTTGCATTGGCAGTTCTGTGACCTTGAATTCTATTCTCCAATCCTTGTTTCTCTTCAGCAACGATTTGTCTACCTCCATCACCACCCCAAAACTCTAGCGATGATGACCTTTGGCGACTCTTTCAGCGCAAACCGAATGATTTTTTTCTAGCGAGCGAAAATGGTTAAACAAGCCGGCAAAGAGGAGCACAACACATGGCGGAGAGGACGAATAGAATTTCACTGGAAAATGAGGATGTTTTGAGGGTGTGGAGATGAAGGTGGTGAATCAAGGTTAGAGGAAGAAGATGAAGACGTTGGTGAATCGAGGGAGAAGAAGTCGGATCTTTGTTGTGAAAGTTTTTCTTATAAACTCGGCCCATTTTCGTTATGACCCATTCCACGATCCAAGTACTTTTCTTCCCTGAGCTTTCAAGTTACAATTTAATTATTAACATGTCCATAACTTATGAACATGTCACATTCTCTGAAATTATTAGCACGATAGGTTTGTTTCTTGGCCTGTACTCTGCACTAGTAACCCAAGTGATTTTTCATTAAGGATGACTCGGCGCTTTTTCACCCTAATAATTTTTTTTGAGATAACCCTAATCATCTTTGATCGGCGTGTGTTGATTAATTAATCAAGTGGAAGTATACTTGACTTCTAACAATAACTAGCAACTTTTCTTTATCTGGACATTTGGCCCGTGGCCACCAATTAGGCGCCTGCATGAACTTGACATCACTCTTCTTATTCTTGCACGATTACACTTGAGTGGAACTAATCCATTCTCAGCTCTCAATCTGTTGAATAAAACCATTTTAATTAGACCGTGTCTAGCAGTACTTACAAATAAAATTGATTTTATTTGAAAATAGAGAAAGATTGATTTTTTTGTTTGTTTTGGAAATGTCTTAGAAGACATTTCAAAAAGTAAAATTGATATTTAATTATTTAATTTGTGCTTGAAAATAATTTGTAAGTCAAGTCAAACACACTCTTAATACATTATCTCTATAAGCACTTGCTGGTTTGACTTAATTAAGTGAACGGAAATCCTTAGCACATCGGGGACATATGATAATTTTGGGAAAACATATGGCCCATTCAGGGCGTTACCAAACAAGGAGAAAATTTTGTATGTTAAGGTGAGGGGCCAATCACATGTTGTCATATGTCCAAAAATTCAACTACTACTTGATATTCAGCTAATTTTATGAAAAAATAAATGAAAAATTAACACATGTCAATATGTGATTTGGCCAACACCTTAACATATAAAATTCTCTAACATATAAAATTTTCTGCCAAAGAAGCCAGTAGTTAAGAAATTTAAGGATTTAGTCTTAATTATATGTATACGGTGTAAATAATGGCTTGTTTTTCCTTTTTCTGGACTGTGGCTTAGTGCCCGGGCTAGAAAGCGAAAGAAGTGGAATACCTACGGCAATATTTTATTGAATAAACAAAAAACAGTTTAAAGAAAAGTAATGAATTTGGAAGCTTAAGTGTTAAAAAATGAAAGAAGATGGTATAAAGAGTTTAAGAAAACAAACTGAAGAGAGAATTTGAAAATAAACACCCAGGTCTTGTTTCTTTCTATGTTTAATTATTTTTTTGCTCAATTCATTTAATTTTTGTTCAATACAATCCTATTTACTTTAAATAATATTTATTTTAGTTCAATTCAATTTAATGAGTAAATTTATTTTATTTATGTTCAATCCAATTTAATTAATTTCATTTTAGTTCAGCTACAATGACCGAAGTTTAGTATATAAGGTTGCAATGTTACATACAATGGCAGATGTAATTAAGAAGAAGTTAAGTTTCAGAAAAGACAAATTTTTTAAAATATAAGGAATAATTGTTGTATTTTTTTTTTTAAAAATGCTTTTATAACCATACCTAACTCATATAAGTGCCAATATAACATTTTGATAATTGAAAGTGCAAATATAACCCTAGATAGTAAGTGTAAGTGCAAACATACTCATTCCGACAACTTTTAGCTTAAATTTTGTGAAAATACATTTTTGCCCGTATGGAAAAAATGAAAATAAAATTACTATTATAACCTCAACCCTAACCACATCTTTATCTTCTCCATTTTCTTCCGCCTTAGTGATTGCTTCTCCACTACCACATATCATTTCATCTTCTCTTAGATTGTTTCCTTTATGCTCTGATTTCTTATTTTTGCTTCGATTGCCTTCGGCTGGGTGGCGTCGGGGATGGGTGGGCTAGGGTTTCACGGTGGCGTTAAGGCTTGGTGAGGCGGGGCCTTGGTTTTAAAATGCGGGCGCATCACACTGCATAATGCACGATGTGCTCGGTTGCGATGGTTGCCTGCATTAGTGTGTTTGGTGCTCTATTTTTCCAGGATGCGCCCGAATTGGAGCGCTTCGGATACGAAGCGCATCGGTCGCATCATGGTTTTGATGCGCTCTGGGCTGTCTAAATTTGCTCAAATTAAAAAGGACATTTAATTTTAGTTATCCTAGTCCAAAAAAAAAGAAAAAGGAAACCCTCTACTTCATATCTTTCCGTGTTCGCTCCTTTTCTCCTTGTCCAACGCCCGTCTTCCTCATCAATGGATCTTTCCACTCATTAACGTCTTCATCTCTTTTCTCCACACATCACAAAAGCTCAATTTAATTGATGAAGATGATGAGGAAGAGGAACAATATATTGGAGAGGGTGAGGGAGATGAAGATGATGTGATGGTCATTCATGATAATGAAGATGATCATGATGACTTCCTTGATGATCTTTAAACTTGAATTGTTT
>JAULKK010226572.1:0-15571 GCA_032355705.1 Rubia peregrina
ATGCCTATAATAAGAATGAGGTATAATACTTCAAAGAAAGACAAGAAGGTAAAGAACTTCAAAAAGGCACAAATAAGAGAAGCATATATATATATATATATATATTAATTTTTCTCTCATTTTACCTAGGAGCCCTCTGATATTTTCATCCTAGCCTCTCTTTTCTTTCAAGCCTCCACCTCACCTTTTTCCACACCTTTAAGGCCTCTAACTTTTTCATCGGTTGCCCTTTCTGGGTTTCAACCTCATTGGGCTTCCAATTTTGCCTCAGTCGCCCTTTCGGGTTTTTGACTTAGCAGGTTCTTATTGTCTTTTTTCATTTGTTCATTTTTTTTCCATCAACACAAAATGCTCCAAAAGCGAGCTTCAATTTACATCAAAGAAACAAACACAAAACACCACCAATCCAAAACTCACCAAAAACACAAATCCAACATCCATGGTGCCCTCACACCTAAAAAAAAAATCATAAGAGAAACAACAAAATGAGGGAAATAAAGGGAAATGTCATCAAAACATAAGAATGAAAAGTGTTTTCCGATCCCCCTCCCTAACACCCAGTCGATGTATTGTCCCCAATGCGTGCAATAAAAGCTCTATGCGTCAAAAGAAGACTCGAAAACACTGTTTCTCCTCATGTCGGCATATGCCACAATCCTAGCCACGACGGGTCGTCCTGGAGTGCTTGGATGCTTGCCTCTGCTTGCGCCCCTTATTAGCTCATGCTCAATCCCCAATGGTCGTAGCCCGCTTCCCTGCTATAAGCTCTTTGTACACATCATGTTGAGCTCGTCACACTTGTCTCGTGTCATGATCTAAATGTCTAATGCCACAATCCATATGCTGAAGACAATCCTTAATAATAATAGGACACATTTGACATGAATGCCCTATTACCCCACATCTCTTACACATGTATACATTCGTTTGTATCTAATATCTAAGCATATTCTAGTATCATTTACGAGATCAACATGTAAACCTGAATTAAGGGGTTCACCTGGTCTGATCCATATTGTCGCCATAAGATACTTGATGTTGGGCACAAGTGCTGGATCTATATCCACATCCATGACTTCTTCTGCCATGTTCGCCACCTACATTGTTGCGCGTGGAGCAAAGCCTTCTGTAGGGAGACCGTGTTTTTGGACATTTATTTTCACCTTTTCTACCCTAATTGTTCTAAGTTAAATACCTACCCACCATTTCTTAAAAGATAATAACCCCAAACTAATGAATAAGGTGCCTTATGAAATGCTGCTAAAACTTCTTCCTGCATTTGGAATTTAATGACATAAAATATTTTGTACTTATGAAGAACATGTGCGTCGATACTCCAAAAACTGCTGAAATATTGGTTCAACCTATCGGTACTGAACTCTTTATCATCCATCTAGTACCCTAAAAGGCAAATTTTCTCAATCTCCACCAATTCTTCTATGTTGTCTGGAATTGGCTTCATTACACCACCTCTTTTGATTATTATGTGAAGTAGATTGAAATGTGTACTAAGCCCTTAAGTCTCATTTCTCTCCCCTGAGTATTCAAACCCGGACTATGTGTATAATGATTTAGAAAGGCCTAAAAATTCAACGCCACTCATCTTAGAACTCTTTATATGCTTTACTCTCTTTGTAATAGTATTTTGTTAAAAAATTATTTAGTCTGCATTCTCATTGAATGAGGCTCTATTTATAACCTCCAAAGCCTTTTCATTCTGCAATTGTCTTCTTAGTATTGGGGCGGGCCTTTTATGTTGCCCGTCTATTTCTTTCCTTCTTCATTACCAGATTTATTCAGTTCTTTTTTTTAAACTCAACTGCCTAATGGTGAACGAATGCCTCCCTAGAAAATGTGTATTATAGATATTTTAATTAACCTAATTTAACCTGTCTTTTAAGTTTACCGATTCAACACAAAGCCTTCCAGCACACTCCTTGGAGCGATGAAACCCTCACTAATACGTAGATACTGCTTCCAATGAGTTTGAGTTCCTTAATCTCTTTAATCTGTGACCCTTTGATATTTTACTTCGGATTACAACAAATCTAAAGGCACTTAACGTCGAATCCAGTGTTAGAGATCTTTTCATGTGAATAATCTCTTGTGCTTCCTCAACAAACATCATTAACTTTGTATTACCTCATTTTATACTTCCCGTATTATCCTAAAACCAACCCAACAGACCAAAAAGCTTAATAAACCTTTAGATATTACCTGAGAAAACCCTAATTTAGAAGGCACAGGTTTGCCCAATGTGCTCCGGCTTCTCTCTAATTTATGGAGAGAATTTTAAAATAACAATCTTGTTGATTTTATGTGATTAGAAATTTTCAAATCATCATTACTTATATCGGTACAAAGATTCCTAATTCCCCAATACCTTTATTACTACAATACTACAATGCATATCATTCCACATTTATCTTCACTCACCAGCTTATATTAAGAACACGATGCACTTCTAATGCTGATATATATATATATATATATCAACATTAAAAAGTTAACCAAGAAAAATTATGAGGATCGTCTCCTTGAAAGAAATTATTCATTAGGACTTGTGTACAAGGATGATCTCGGAGAGGGCGAGGTTGTAGTTGTGCCGGAAATTACCATGGTAGATCTATTATTATCGTCATTGATTGTCATTGAGAATAAGCATCCTTACGATACATGAGGAAAGTGCTTGACATATATAAAGTATGAGAAGACTCTAGAAGCATGTTGCATTAATATTTTCCGAGCTGACTAAGAATAAAAGTAAAAAAAGTTACGTAGAAAAGAAGCCTGAAAATACTATCTTTTCCTCAACACTTCAAAATTTATTCAAAAAATTATTTAAAGAATCTAGGCAAAGAAACCTTAATTTCCAAAATTTTACTTGAACTTATTAGTCAAACCAAATTTTCCCCCAAATAATCTCATTGAAAATAGTCTTACTAACTTATTAATTTTATGATAACAAAGGATATATTGCAGAATATAAACTTTTCTTCCAATAACCAAAAACACTACCATTTGATTTTTTTTAAATAGTGAGTTTGTTATTGCGTACATAATCTAGCCTCTTAATGTGGGTTATTTTTCTAATCTTACTTAAAATGTCTCATTCATGTTAAGAAATAAAGTGAAATTGCATAAATTAATTTGATTAAATATTATACTGCGTACGATAAATAGCAAAAAAAAGAAAGTTTAACAAAACTCACACTTATGCGCTAAGTTTAGATCATAATTCTCGCGGCAAGGTCCATGATATAGAAGTATAAAGACTACATATCATGAGCTAATTTTTAATATTCCCTCTGTCCCAATTCAAGCTACAATTTAACTATTCATTAAGTCAAAATTTCGTAACTTTGGCCCAAAATTGAATAGGTGTATAAGTATAAATATTATTGAGTGATACCTTGCTAGATTCGTTATGACATATATTTTCAGAATATCAACTTTTTACAAGTTGTAATTATCCTTAATAAAAGATATTAAGGATCAAATATTTTTTTAGTCAACTGGTAAAAGTCAAAGTGTGCAGCTTGAATTGGGACATAGGGAGTATCTTCATCCGAAATATCCTTTAATTCGCTAGATTAATGTGATATCGAGTTTGATTTTGTGAATTTTTTTGTTTCTCATCACATGAATAGAGATATGCAGTACATGTGGTATAAAATATAAGGATTTTGATGATATTTTTGTTTATTTTGTTGAGTTTAGTCCGGATTGATGATTGGATAACCTTTGGTGTTTTGTGTGTAGTTTTTATTTTGTTGTGTTCTTCGATCTAGAGTCTTTTATAATATATATTGATACAACCCTACATTTTTATGAATGTGCTGATATAACCATATAAGTTTTAGGAATTTGGTGATATAATCTTATAAGTTTTCATAATGTGCTGATATAACCTAATCTGGTCTGGCAGTGCTTCGGTGGCGGTCATGTGGTGGTCTGGCGACAGTCCGGTGGTGGTCCGACAGCGGTCCGGCGGTGAGTAGGGCTATAATAATTGTCCACCCAAATTTAGCTTTTGGTCCAAGGGCATTTTCATTATTTTTGGGGAGGTCAACACAGGATTTCTCACCAGATGGTTATATTTGAACTTTCATCAACTAGTTAGGGTTGTTTCTGTAGTTTTATTTATCCGAGGTATATATTTGCACGTAACTCAAGTATATATGGTTATATTTGTATATATCCCACATAAGAAATAAGGTTAAAAGGTAGGAAGAACAAATGAGGAGGGGAGAAGAAGCATTATCTGTTGAAATTTTGGGTATTATTTTTTAAGGCTGTTCAACCGCAGTCTAATAAGGTTTAACCTCCTTGTAATTTCAAATTTCCTAAAATATCCTTAAGATTTAAATTACAAATTAGGAACTTATCACAAAAGACCAATCTACAAAAAAATGCATAATTTCCTTTTAAGGGTGCGCTAGTGAATGATGGCCTATTAAATGCGATTATATCAAATCAAAGTGTCTTCTCTGGAATCGACTTTGATTATTTTTAATCAGAGGCGGTTCAAAAATCACCTTTGATCAGGTCTGAATTGCAGTTATGAATTTGAAACTCATTTTGGGTGTTATAAAAAAAAGCTGCCGGAAAACTCAGGTTTCCGGCAGAAACCTGAGCTTTCCGGTAGCAAGCAAAGAATAGTGAGGTCAAAAAATAGATTTACAGACTTGAAACAACCAAAATATTTTCTTAATAACAACAAACATAGATCTGGACATCAAAATTAAGAACAAACAACAAACATTATCTGGACTTTAACGACAAGATCTGGATTTTGACAACAGACGCAGCTTGGTGATGGTGGAGACGACACCACGGAGGGGCTTTGCGGTTGTGGAGGCGACGCAGCATAGGAATTTCCCAGTGAAGGGCTCTTCGCGGCAGAGGGAAATTGAAGGAGCAGAGCCGCGATGGTGGAGACGAGACTTCTCAGTGGTGGTAGAGAGCCGCAGTGGTGGAGGGCAACGCAGTGGGAGGGAGAGGAAGACGGGAGGGAGAGGAGAGCGGTGGAGGGAGATGAGCGATTAGGTTTAGTTTGGAGGGTGGGCGGTGCTTGGAGTGTTAGGAAAATATAGGAAAACTTACAGAGGGAAGAAGAGACAAAACCTAGCTATTTATACATAGGTCGATAAATAAAACAAAGTTAGCCCATTAAAAGAGGTTCTTCAAGAATCACCTTTAATTGATTAAAAATGTCTTCTTTTTTTTTGGAAATAAGTATAACTTCTCATTACCAAAACAGTGCAAGTACAAAGCGATCCAAGATCCGGCTTTCTATCCTCCTATCATTCCCCTATACAGTTTTTAGCATAAACTTAGCACATTTTTTCTCTAAGCTTTGATACCTTCCATAATCTATACACTATACAATCAATTATGCTATAAAAAATATTCACCTTTCTATCTTTCCAAAATATCTTTCATTTCTATCTAGCCATATACCATAAACAGTTTCTGAAAAAGTTGTTTATACAGCTTGATTCCTCCAACTTAATTAAAAAGTATCTTTAAAACTTCTGACTTGACTTGGGAGTGAATTTCGAGTTCGGAACCTCTTTCGGATCCCAATCAAAGATGGTTCCTTAGGGTGCCTATTATCACCCCTTCTCCATTAGTGGCGATTCCAATGCCCACTCCTACACCATTGTTATTTTTGCTAGAACTTTTTTTGTCAATGGTTTTAAAGCACAAATAATCATATTAGTACAGAACATCAATGTAAATAAGTATTTTATCCGCCCCTCTTTAAAATTGTAAGGACTTCTTTTTAAATTGAAAATTTATGGGTTTTTTGAGATTTTTGACATTTTAAAGTAAAAAACACATAATATTTTACTATTAATATTTTTTAAGGAAAAAGTCTTGTATAATATAATCTCATAGCGAGATCAAAAATTAATATGTAATATAGTGGAATTTAGTTGGGGATGAGGTTCCAAATATATTAGAAACTCTATAAATTAATACTCAAGGAACCACAACAAATTTTTAATTAAAAGAGTTATTAATTAATTTATATTAATTCATTAATTTACTGTATAATGATATACTTAATGTACCAACCCTTTCAAATTTCCACTTAATCATCGTAGATTGATATATTAAATGAAGGGCCAAATTTGAAAGAACCCTCTAATTTCCCACCTTATTATATATGCTTCTTTTGTTCAAAGCGAAAATTACATTGAATATATTTTTGTTGAGTTATGACAAAACAACACCAGAAGTTTTTACAATGATAAGGAAAATTAGAAACAAAAGTCAAGGTGAAATTGATTTCAACAAAAAAGAAAAGACAATTGAATCTTTTTTTCAAGAAACCTTCATAAATCATTCATGTAATATGTGAATTATAAGGAATTATTAATTTATATTTTATATGGGGTCTATAGAAATTATCAAAAATGAATTATCTTATAATTTTAGCGAATTATTAGTTTAGAACCCTAATCCTGAATCAGGACCGGCCAAAATATTAATAAATAGTTTATTAAATAATTGAGTATTAATTAATTTATTGAGCTTCCACTTTTGAATTTATAGAAAGTTTGGGTAACTAAGGAAGGATTTGGATGCAAATATCCCTTTCTTGGAGTACTGGATCCTAATATTTTAAAAAACAAATGATTTTGGGTCATAGATAATCTCGAAGGTAAGCAATCTAGATAAGTAACTCGCGGGTCAAATATTTCCCTTCATTTTCACGCAATGTGTGCATTTTAATCTAAGTGTGATGTTTCATTTTCAGCATTTGATGTTGCAATCAAACTTTGTGATATTTTTTTCATTTTTTTTAAAATTATGTGTTTTAGAGTTAAAATTCGATGTTGTAATATAAAATCACGTGTTTATATGTTAAATATACATCTTGACACTACTTTGTAATATTTTACTATTTTAGTTTTCAATTTTTTTACTTATACTTTCATTTTGGTTGATAAATTACCTTTCCGGCGTATCACTTTTTACATTAATATCAATGATTTTTTCCAGACTATTAAATTTTTGTTTAATGTATGTCTTGATAGTGTGAATTGGTTTTTATAAATTTTAGTGCTGAAGTATTTTTTGTGTGTGTTGTTGATGTTATTAATATCACATTTTGATGTTTTGAAATTAATCTGTATGTTATTGATTTATTTGATGTATTTTATATTGTATCGGTTTGATGTTTAAATATTCTAGCTAATCTATGTGAATTTTAGTGTATTTTAAGTGTTTTAAATTGATGTCTAACTATTTTTAATTTTGATGAGTTTTTTGGTATTTTATATGATATTTTTATTCGATCTTTATCTAATTTAGTTTGATATATTGTATTTTAGTGTTTTTATTAGACGTTTAATTTTTTTTATTTGATGTATATTTTTATAATTTTTATTTGATATTTAACTATTTTAATTAGTTGTGTTAGTAATTAGATGTAAGTTTTAGGGACCAAACCCGAGCACATATCCAGTCCATCAAACTTAAATATCCTATGCGAATTTTATCTGAATTTTGTCTGAATCCAGCCTATTCTATGTCTCTGCTGACTCGACCGAAAAACACTAACAATGAGGACCAATGGTCCAATACGATGATTCAAAATGGAAAAAAAAACATCATCTTTCCATTCGACGACCTAATGACGACAATTTCGATGAACCCAACGATCCATTTCAACAAACCCGATGATTCAAAATAAAAACATGCCATCTTCACTTGGTTTGTAACTCGATAGTGACGCCTGAACTTTCCGGTGCCACCATTGTAAATAAGCAGAAAGTGTCAGATGGACACCCAAAATTTCGAATTCTATAAGCAAGATTATCTAGACCAATTGGAGAGTGAGACTCAAAACTAGAAAACTAGAAAATAATTTAAAATTTTGAGCAGCGGAAATCAAGGATGGAGGTTTGGAAGAGAGAGATGGATGGTGAAGAAGAAGCAACTCCCGGAGAACACCACCACTAGGGGTTCTGTAGGAGAAGGTGGTGGAGGGAGGCTAGGGTTGACTAGAAGAGGAGGGAGGAGAGCATTTCCACTCTCTTTTGGACATTGCATTTTAATCCTTAAAGTTTAGAGTATTTTATAAATTTGACCTTAAATATAAAAGTAATTATATTTTTGCCCCAAATTTATATTTCTGCTATTAGTGATTTGCCCCTAGTTTTACTATTACATGGTTTTAAAGGAGACATAGTCTCTTTATATGAGTGTGTATATAACTAATATTCATTATAATGAATTCAACAAGATCTGACATGCTTTTATTCTAATTTATATATAGTAAAATTTTGAGTTAAGTGCTAAAATAATCTCATGTTTTGATCGAAAGTGTCAATCTAACTCTATAAAATGTGAAAGTGCAATTTTAACCCTATTATTTGACATAAAGTGTCAATCTAACATTGAGAACCTGAATTTGGATGGAATTCCTTGAATTGACTATTATTCTCCTATCTTTAAAAAATAAAAATTCAGAAAATTACAAAAGACTATACTACCTTTGTGTCACGGATTTTTGCTTTTGTTTATTTTTGGTGTTTCTACATCAGGTTAAATTACATTCACTGTTTTCTAGACATTTCATCGCATTTTCAAAGTGATAAATTCTTCTCTTTCTGCTCACATTCTCTTGATTCGATTTCAATACATTCTTCTACTGGAGCTCGCACAGAATGCGTTTTCAGTTAACAGCTTCCTGGATTTAGAACCCCGTTACTTCTAAACGCCATTTTTTGCTTTTTTTCGGGGTGGGTTGTTAGTAGAGCTGTCAATCTCTGACCCGAATCGAAAACCCGACACGTACCGAAACGATCGATTCAATTCAAGAATCAATTTAACCCGAGAGATTTCAACCCGAATCTAAGCAGACACGACCGAACTTCAACCCAAAACCTGATTATAACCCTAGATATATTGACCCGACACGAACCCGACACGACCGAATTCAGCCCGAACCCGACACGACTAGACTCAACCAGAACTCGAACCCAACACGACTAGACTCAACCAGAACTCGAACCCAACACGAACCCAAACCCGACTTGACCAGACTCAACCCGAAACCTGATCTAAACCCGAACACGATTCAACCCAAACACTATTCAACCAAATAGATCAACTATATAACCCTACATGTAATCAACTCAAAATACTTTTAGTTTTTTCATTGACCCAATTAGTAATGATAAAAAATTCATTCAGATCAATATATAACCGATATAAAGTAAAAGTTAATATTGTATAATTAAACAATTAATTGATAACCTGAAATATTCTTATGCATGAACCCAAAAGTTAATATCTTAAGCATAGGTAGTTGCAACATTCAAACATGTTTCTTGAAAATTGTGAAAGTTTTCAGGGGGTGAATACTGAAAATTTTATTTAAAAAGTTAATATTTTCGTAGGATTTAGTTGTCTCTAATTGTTAGTAGTTCTACTTCTAATAATGCAAGTATCAAAAAGTAGTTTTGTATGAAGTGATTTGTCGTACTTGTAAAAATCTAATTATTATGAATTCATTTTATTATGTAAGCGTTGTTCATTTAAATATTGATGTATTAAGCGGTCAAAATTATTATTTTTTCTTTTCTTATTCAGCCTACAAATTAAGCTACAAAAAGTGAAGAACCAAATTAGGCTAGCAAAGAGGCACATTTCTCGAACTTAAGAGCCTTGCACTCTCACATGAACTCCTCTTAATCGGAATCCCAAACACTACAATGAAAATATACATTACAATGAATGTAGAGAGGCATACTCTTTCTTTACTCCGCTAAATACCGCATATGCTCTAGATTCATCCCAAGGAAACAAAGCAAAGCAGAAGATAAAAGCTGAGTAGTATAATATTATTTGGTACATTAGATACACAACTAAATCTGCTCGTAAAGCAAGTTTTGTTATACTATTGCTTTGAACTCGTTTCCATTCTGAAAAACCTCGGCTCCAATCTGAAAAGACTAGTGCCTATTCTAATTAGTTAGCTAACAAAATGGTGGGTAAGAGTGCTATTTAAACAACCAAACAAGTGAATATATTCTCTTGCTAAAGAGCTTTTATATGCAAAACTTGTTCTCCAAAAGTTACTCTAGGAAGTAACTATTTGCTTGCTAGAGGGAAAGAGCAAGGGAAAACCATGAGAAACTTTCAACCAAAATTTAGATAACATAGTACAAGTATGTATAGTAATAATATTTTCATTAGATTCTACTCATTGACTGGTGAAGAAATCCAGATGAACCTACTTAATTAGCTATCCAAAGGGTGGCTGAAGACCAAACGTGGTCGCTTTGAGTATAACTACCCAAATTAAGATTATAAAAACAACATCAAAGAAGTAACAGCTTGTAGGAAAGGAAAACATGAATCTGGAAGGAGCCCCATATAACTTGACTACTAGTTGTATGATTACCCGTGTGGCTAAGACTTCAAATTCTCCACTTCCATCAACATAAAAACAGTCACCACCCTGTAATATGCTATGCTAATTATACTTACAATTCCAAAACAACAATAATAGAAAAGGTCCACAATTAGAATACAAATAATGTCATGCATTAGTATATGTGGTCATAATTTTAGGAATACTCAAAACACAATCATGCTTTAAAAAATGAAAATCAAGGCACTGTAAATGTAAGAATATTCCTTTTCCGGAACACTACTTAAATAACAGTAAAGAGAAAGCTACCTGCTTCACTACAACATCTCCAGCTTGAAACTCAACTCTTTGCATGCAGTCCAACAAAACGTGACACTAAGAATCTGTAAGTTTTCTGAAAAGAAAATGGTCGTGTAATGCACGTCCAATGTGTGTCTGTTGCATAAAAGTTAGTCATATGTTGTAAACAAGAAGAACATAGTAAATGCATTAATTTTTCTCGCCTTCTCTCTCTCCATAAGGAAATAAGTGTTAGATGAATAAGTAATAAATTAAGACAGTGAGCATTACTTCTTCCCATGTCTTCCTATGAGCTGGTGAAGAAGAATGAATCCACAAGTTCCCATTCTCCAAAGAATTCTCTATAGCTCGAAACCGTGCCTTTGATACATCCTGCCTTACACAAGGATTCCTAGAAATCCAGCCCATAGTTAAGGGAGACTCTGATCCTGTTAACTCTACAAGTTTAGGTGTTGGGTGTCTTAAACCTAAAACTGAATCAACTTTTGGTACTTGAGCTACAGAAGCCTACAAGATGAGATTTATCAGTAAGCTACACCACTATGATGAACTCTCAAATAATTAAATTTAAAGGGAAAAGAATCTCCTAACTTCAGTTAAGCCATAAATTTGTACAACTATCACAGTGATGTCATCCGTATGAGTTTCCTATTGTAGCCAAAGGCGATATGATTCAGCAACAAAGCAGCTAAAATTGAGAGATCTTGGGAAACGATTAATATTTTGGAATTTACTTGAGTACATGGGAAACAGTTCAATAAAGGATTACTCGTAGCTTTTTTTTTAAAAAAATTATCAAATATTATCCTACCTTATAGCAGCACAAGAATTTAGCAGCATAAGAATTTAGGAATATTATCCTACCTTATAGCAGCATAAGAATTTATAAGAAATATCAAATAACTTATAGCAGCATAAGAGAATCGGATTATCCTACCTTAAAGGAAACAAACAACGGTTGCGTACCGGCGTGAGCGGAGCGGCGTGGGGAGTGAGCGAGTGACCGGAGAAATAGGGAGATTGATAGGCAAAGCAAGAAGAAATGGAGAAATATGGAGTAGCGAGTAGAGAGCAGAGTCGGCGGGAGCAGAGAGCAAATCGGTGGGAGAGAGCAGAGTCAGCGAGAGCATAGAGCATAATTGGAGAAATAGGGTTTGAGGGAGAGAGGCAACATTCAAGCTTTTATACTAGGGCTTAAAGTATTTAATGCTTCACATTAACCCTAGTTTAAATCAATGGGTAGGATTATTTTGCTCTACTTTATTCTTCTTTTTTCATTTGTTATGAATACCTTTTAACCTAATTTAATATCTTTTATTTTTATTTTTTCCTAATTAATTCATCCCTTTCTTATCAATTATTTAAGTTTTGTCATAAATTCTAATCAAAATTCTATTTAATAAATGACAGGTCAGGCTGTAAAAATTAAAATAAAGTATTATTTAATTTATTTATGAATTATCTACTAATGATTTATTAATTAGTGGCAAACTAGTTATAAATGATAATGTTTATATAAAAAAGGTATAAATGATAATTAGTGATGCAGGGCGAATGGCGGCGAAAATTGAAGAAGCGATGAATCGTCGTAAATGTTCGATACGGTTTTAAACGTAACTTTTGCGTTCGGAGTCAGAATCAGGCGAGATCGGATGCGTTGGAGCCATCTCCACGAATAAATCAATATTTTTGCTAAGTTTCTGAGGTCCGTTTCGCCATTTGAGGTCGTTTCAGGCCTCAAAATCGTAATTTACTATTTTTTGAGCATTTTCCGATTTTCTTTTTTATTTTGGAAATAATTACGATTTTTTTATTTCTTAATTTCTTTTCACTATTTAAAGACCTCTTGTATTTTTCTGATATTTTTTTATCATTCATAATATTATTTCCAATATTATTTTCTCAGATGGATTCTAGAACAAAAACCTAAGGTGTGCTTGCACACCTTACTTGTTATTCAAAATTCGTGCTTGCGGATCTCTTTGATATTCTAACTGTGTTAATTTGTGTAGAGATAAAGGCAACTATTCAAATTCAATCAACTTCTTGGGTATGAATGCAACTAAATGATTAAGAATTCTAATTAGAATCGTAACATCTATACCTTATATTATTGCATTATTTCATTAAAATGGTAACATCCAGTTCAAAGGGAAATCATATCTATACCATATATATAGTTATAATGCCCCAGCTCCTTATTACCTTATGTTATCTTTAAATATATTTTTCACTCGTTAAGACAATTGTAGTCATAAAAAGTTACATTAGTTAGTATTATATGTGAATGTAATTAACCATTAGACCTATGTACGAATGTAAACGATAATTGATGTATACAAACTGTTTAGTATGAGTTAATCACAAATACTCATATTTAAATGATTATTTTAAAATAGATATCAAACGTAGATGCCGTCTCTTTAAAGGCGGTCTATCCATAAGTCATGGAAAGGCCAAGGTTTAAAATGTAAATTAGAAGAAATGAAGATAAAGTCTGCGGGTTGCATGAATCAGGTTATAAACTTTATAACTACTACATGTTGCATAATATATTTTTTATATTGCAACTAAACCCTTTAACCTTGTATTATTCTAATTAAACTCTGTCTTTCCATATGCATATGGAAAATGGTGTTTCCCAAGACTTTGCCTTAAATGTAAAAGAGTGTCTATAAAAATGAAACTAACGCTTTGTCAGATAAAATACATAGTTATGTGAAAAAAAAGATATATATAGAATCAATTGTTGATTCATGGTTCCTATAAATCATACACAATTTATAAATTTATATTGGAAACTAGTAACAGTGATAAGATCTATTTAGTAACTTAAACCAAGTTGATTATAAAAGTAAACTCGAAGTTATACGAATATAGTTGACCTCGTTATATAGAGATGCATTTTAGTGTGTAAAAATCATTAACAATATAACTATAAAAAGTCAACTAACATTAGTATGGAACTAAATAAACTTGGTTATGTGTTTGACTAATAAATTGGTTAGACATGTTTATGAGAATAAAGCGGAATTTATATTTCTTGAAAATCTATACATATAATTATATAATCTCTTAATAAATTTTAACGTGAAATGCTAAGTTTAAAATGCAAAAGTACGGTTAAGGAAACACAATTAACGAATAATAGTTAGATAAAGAGAGGTGTTTGATTATAATTATGACTATGAGTGAGTAATATAGAAGATCGACTAAATATTGATAAACTTGCATGATCTAATTTGAACAAAACTCCTGTACAAAATACTACAACTACAAGACAATAACCAGACCCGAAAATAAACCAACCTGGTCTAACCCGACCTGAATATAACTCGGCCTGATATAACCCGGTCTGAATATAACCAAACCTGACAGTAATCTGACCCGATCCGACCTAACCCGAGTAAAAAAATTACCCAACAGTAACCTGACACGAGCGAAATCGAACCCGACACGACCCGAAAAATAAATATGACTTGTTTTAACCCGACATTTTTTAACCCGAACCGTTTTCAACCCGACCTGAACCCAACACGATCACCCAAATTGACACCACTAGACACATGTGGAAAAAAAACACGGAGGGAACATTCATAAAATCTTCTTTTTTGCTCTCAAACGGATGCGTGAGTAGATTGATGTACTTGACTGTGGTCAAAATTGGTTCTCTATACCATTAGATCAAATATTTTATGCAAATTATGTACTCCCTCCGTTCAGCTATATTTGACATACTTTTTAGTCAATTTTTTCAAGTCATATTTGACCATAAATTTCATATAATATATAAGTAGTAATATTATCATGTGAGATATCGTTGGATTCTTCGTAGCATGTACTTTCCAAATATTAAAATTTTATATGATATTAACATACGTATTAATGGTTAAACATGCCTTAAGGAAAAAAGCAAAAAAAATGTGACATTGTCTTTTGAACAGAGGGAGTAATCATAGTCATTCTGATAAATAGAGGCTTGCTTGTAGTATTAAAAACTTTACCATGAATGGTGACAATTTAAAAAGGATCGACCAGTAATGATCGATTATTAGTAAGAAATGTTTGCCAGTAAGAAAAAGTTAGTCTTCTACTGAGAAATAAGTAAAGATTAGGTAAATGACTAAAATTGTGAATGCTCCAACAAAAATGGAGCTGTTTGTTATCAGCAATCCTTTCTTGAGTGTTTGCCTGGTTCATTGATTTGAGTCCGTTGTGATCTTGTCGTACAATCAAAACAAGGACAGGAGTCTGGAGATATCCATGAGACAATATTGGGCCTCATGGCCCAGTTAATGACTCGTTAGCCCATTATGGGAGCAATCAGATATGTGGGCTGTTTATGGCTGTACTAAGCCCTTTTAGGATGACGCAAATAAGAAACGTCAAAACGTGTAACATAAAACGTACTTGTATGGGAATTTCATAAACACGTGGAAACAATGATCAGTCAGAATGAAGCAAAAAATCGACTTGGATGGCGTGATCTCTTGACTAACGCGCTCTTACATAGATAGTTATCATGTTTCAAATGACTTTGTTTCTTAAGACTTAAGGAGGTAGCCGGTAGAAAATGTGTACATTTATAAATTGACATAATCATAGAGACTACATACAGTATACTACTTCCTCTGTCTCAGTTCAAACTTAACATTTTTTTGTCAACTTTCTCAAGACACATTTGACCATAAATTTTAGAGAAAAGTTCTTTTATAACCCTACCTACTTGGCATAAGTGCCAATATAACCCTCAGATAATTTTAAGTGCAGATATAACCCTACATAGTTGATGTAAGTGTCAATATAACTCTCAGACCCCATTTCCGCCGGACCACCGGCGGCCCGGCGCAAAGCCGACCACCAGCTGGCGGTCCG
>JAULKK010226678.1:0-15571 GCA_032355705.1 Rubia peregrina
GACACAATGTTGTGAATGATTTGAGTGTGTATTTGTGTGAAACCTGATTTTGTAAGATAGAATGAAATTCTTTCCCATATGCAACTAAAAATAGGTGGTTGGATACCTATAATTCTATTCACATCAGTCCACACCTCACCAGCAAAGATACACTCATTCACAAAATGATCAAGAGAGTTTATGTTGTCATAAAAAGGACACTTAGAAGGAAGATGAAAACCAAAATGTGAGAGAACATTATCAAAAGGTAAAAGTGAATTCATAGTTCTCCACATAAAAACTGATATCTTTTTTGGGATTCTGCTGTTCCATAATGCTTTTAAAGAAATAGAATTACCCCTTTGCTCCCTGAATGAATTATAGGCTGATTTGAAGCTGAAATTTCCTCTTATCTCTAGTTTCCAAATGAGCATGTCCTGCATGTAAGCATTGCATTTTGCATCATGTAGAAAGACCTGCAAATAAGTGTCAATCGGTGAAATTATTTGAGGCAAGAAATCCTGTTTATACTCTATGAAGTGTGCCACAGTGCAATTAAGAGGAATTTCTGAATTTTCATGATCAATCAGTTACTTAAAAGACAACCATTACTTAACTTTGTATAACCAAATAATCACTAATATGACTTTATGTAACCAACAATTAACCTTTACTTGACTTTCTATGAGCACAAATTTCTAGGTTAACTTTACAAAATCGATCAACCGGTACTTAACATCTTTAAAAATAATTACTAGCTTGACTTTGTGTCATCAATAGTCAACCCTTAGTTTTCTTTCTAAAATATTAATTATTATGTTAGTTTTATGTAATTAATGATCAACTGCTATATAACTTTTATTGATTACTAGTAATTAGTTTGATTATATGCAATCAAGGGTAAACTGCTACGTAACTATCTATAAACATGAATAACTAAGTTGGTGTTATATAATTAATGCTTAATCTTTGCTTAACCATGTATGAACACTAAATTTTGTGTTAACTTTGACTAATCAATAGTCAACCCTTACTCAATTTTCTATAAATACTAATAACTATGTTGAATCTATGCTATCCATAGTCAACCCTTCTATAAAAACAAATAACAATGTTGAATTCATGTAATCAACAAGTAACCTTTACCATTTTCCAAAAAAAAAAGAAAGATAATTTTTACTTAACTTTCCATGTACAATGTCCCTTTAAACACTAATAACAATCAACAGTCAACCCTGAATTTAATTTTTTTTAATGTATGACTATTTGATTGATTATATGTAAATTAAATGTCCATCTTTACATACCTTTTTATACATACTAGTAAGTAAGTTGACTTTATACAACAAAGGATACACTGCTACATATGTTTATATAAATACAAACTAGATTGGCTTTATCTAATCGATTGTCGATGTTCAATTAACTATATAGCAACACAAATAACTTGGTTGACTTCATACAATAAATAACCAACAAGTACTTCACTTAACACTAATAACTTGATTGCTTCTATATAATCAACAGCTAACGGGTACTTCGAGTACTTAACTTTGCAAAATATATTATACTAGATTGGCCTTATGAATTAACATCCAACTATTACCTAGCTTTTTATGAATACTAACAACTAGGTTAAATTTAATATTTAGTGATCAACATTTACTTATATGTCTATAAACACTAATAGTTAGGTTAACTTTGTGTAGTTAATGGTGTAGAGTTAATTAACTATCTATAAAAACTAATAACCACGTTGATTTTATTTAATTAATAGTCAACTCCTATATAACTTTTTATAAAAATCAATAAGTGACTTTATGTATGCAAGGGGCAATTCGATATTCACGAAGTTCTTTATTTTTCAGTTTAGGTTTGTACATATTGTTTTACAATTTAATGAAGAAGTTTACATCATTTAATAAATCTTTAATTGGTAGGAAAAATGGAAATAACAGTGATTGAAAAATTTCAAATTTGTGATATTAAACTTTCTTATTAAATATAATAAATAAAAAATGCTCTGTGATTTTTTACATATATTTTAGATCCATTAATTATATTAAGTGATTAAAATTATTTATTTATTGTATTATCATTGCAATTTCCACAAAAGCTTTCTCTGGAAGTTTGACCTATGTTTTTAAAAAAGGTAATCTATAATATTACCATCTGCAAGCCAAAGCCATTCAAATCTCCCACCTAAGCTATGCAGATGACACCATAGTTTTTCTAAAGCTCACTAAGCTAAACCTGATCAGATTCAAGGTTTTCTTGCAAAAATTTGAGATGGCCAGTGGGCAAAAAGTTAACTACCAAAAGAGTAATTATTTCTTATCCAACACAGCCACACAACAGCACCTTAGACTCATTAGATCAGTTCTGAAAACCATAATAGAATCCTTTCCTTTCACATACTTGGGGATCCCTATCTATCAGGGCAGAACCAAGGCCGTCTATTTTCAAAAATTGACTGAAAATCTATGATTCCAAGTTAGCTAAGTGGAAAAGTAGATGGTTGACCATGGCAGGAAAACCGATTCTCATAAAATTAGTTTTATTCTCCAATCCACAATATATTTTGGAAGTTCTGAAACATCCCAAGATACTTCTCAAAAAACTTACCAGAAAGATTGCAATTTTTTCGGGGACAATCTGATCAAAATGAGCAGAAAAAGTCTTGGAAGGCTTGGAAGGACTTATGCCTTCCACTGGATGAAAACGAGATTGGTTTGAGAGACTTCAACTGTATAATTGAATCCTTCTCTCTCAAACTATAGTGGAAATTCCAACAAGGTCTGACACCTTGGTCTCAATTCATATGGCATATCCCCCATACCTCCAGGAAGTCTCAGGTATATAAAATAATTATGCAGGTTGACACCATAGCATAATCCTAGTCAGTTGAAATCCATGGAAATGGAAAATCTTCTTTCTGGGAATAAAATTGGGTACCTGGAGGTCCACTCATCAATATGTGTCATCCAAATGATACTAACATACCTACATTCTGCACTATTGTTGAGTTCATTGCAGGAAAAAATATTTTTCTTGGATCTTTACAACATGGTTTGCCCACTCCAGTCCTCAAATTTCTCCAGGACTCAACTTTGAAATCGAGAGAGGATAGGATGATGTGGAGGTTGCACTGGAAATGTATGTTTACCTTTAAATCCGCATATGACTTTGTTAGGATTAGGAAAAGAAAATTAAATCTCTTCAAAAGGTATGACATCATAGATTACCAAATAAAAACTCAGTTTTTATGTGGAAACTAACTAATGCAATAATGCCTTTTGATGATATTTTGATGCTTATGAGATTTACATAGTTTCCATATGTTATATGTGCAAAGAGAGTCCAGATTCATTTAATCATTTTTTAAACTCGTCATTTTGCTATATCACTGTGGAACAGAGTTCATATATGGTTGTGCTTACCCTATCTTAATTTCATCTCTCTATGGGATAGGCTAGCATATTATTGGTCTTTAAAAGGTTTCACTGCCATTCACACGGAATTAATCCACATAATACCTTTATTACTTTGTTGGGAACTTTGGAAGTCAAAAAATAGTTTCTTATTTGATAACTGTAAGCCCCATATTGATGCTATTCTAAAGAACGTCAAAAATGAAGTATTCTGCTCCTATTTGATCAAACTAGTTTTCTATGGTAACCAAGAGGATAAAGGATGGCAACAATTAGGTTTAATCCCATATTTAATGTCGGAACCTAAGACAAATGATAGGGCTATCTCATGGAAGTAGCAATAAATTGGTTACAAAATCAATTTGGATGCCTTGTGGTTTAAGTCAGCTTCTCATACAGGGATAGGTCTAATTTGTAGGGATGCTAGAGGTGATTTTATCGCTGCAAAAATGGTCTATTGTGAGGCTGAGTCAGCTTTACAAGCTGAGATGTTGGCTATTAGATTTGGAATTGAGTATGGTAGAATTTTAGGACTTCTCTTGCTACAGGTTGAGTCGAACTGCATAAACGCCATCACCTGTATTAGGGATCCAGAGCAAGCCCCTTGGAAACTCTATGATTTGGCTGCTGAAATGAAAGTCATTGCCCAAGGAATTATTCTCAAGCACACCAATAGAGAGGAAAATCAACCTGCAGATGGTTTGGCAAAGTTAAGTTCTCAATCCAAAAATCCAAAAATTATGTTATATTTTCATTCACTTCCGGACCACATTAGGGGGTTATCGATTCTTGACAAAATAAAAGCTCCAACAATTAGATTAGATTGATGTATATATCTCGGAACCTACTTTGTCTTCATGTTTCTTTTGCAGGAAAGAGTTTGGTAGGCTCAAACTACCAAAGTGGCTCTCATAGACAAAGGATGACACCACCCTTCAAAGAGTTTTGGAGTTGCATAAAGACTCTAGCAACTCTTGCCCACATCACACTGAATTTAGTTGCACCAATTAACAGTATTTTTTGGGGGAAAAAAGTAGAAGATGTTAGGCCAATGTTTGCAATTAACACAAGAGGTGGAGATTGCAAACTTTGGAAACACATTTTCTACTCTCAAAATGTATCTAGTTTAGTATTAGACACGATTTTTTGTAAGGCAAATGTTTTTTTGAAACAAATACTTACTTATGAAATTGTTAAGGGTTGGGGTCCCAAATAAACAACCCTCCACCAATGGTGGTTTTAAATTTTTTAAAAATGTATTATCATTGCAATACGAACTTTTATATTATTAGTGATTCCTGACTTTACATATTATTAAGATCATTTTTTTTATAGATTTTGATTAAGATAAGATTATTTTAGTTAATGTATACGATGATCATACAATAAATAATTGCGTTTATTAATATTAGTTGATAAGATATTGAATATAAAATTATTTAATAAGATACAACAAGATTTTGATATGCATTATTAAGCAAATATTACATTTTCAAAAAGATGAAAAGGAAAAATTCCAGCTCCGGATCCAGGATCGAGTCCGAGATCGAGGAATTCAGGGAGGAGAAATCCGACTCTGAACTTGAAACGACGAAGATAGCTCTTCTTACTCCTACTCCTACTCTGGCGTTGACGCTCGAGGCTGCTGCTCCGGCAACAGAATCCTCGTCATCCAGTTCCACTTACTCAGACTCGGGATCCGGGCCTCCGGAGAAGCTTAACCTAAACCTCCTGCACACACAAAAAAATCTAACTTTATTTATGTATAATAATGATGTATTAAAATTTGATGTTTAGAAAATACATCATGTAGAGAATCCAGTGATATCTCACATAATGATATTTGTATCTACATACTGGTTAAAATTTATGGTCAAATGTGTCTTGAGAAAGTTGATAAAAAATTGTGCAGCTTGAACTGGGACAAAGGGAGTAACAAATATCATTTCAGATATCTTTGGATTCTCCATAACATGCAATTTTTAAAAAGTAAAATTTTATAATCCATTATTGTAAGCAACCAAAGTTATCAGTGGTCAAATATGTCTTGAAAAAATGTGAGAAAAAAAGGGGGACAATAATTAGAGAATCAGAGAGAGTATCTTATTTAAAAATATATTTAAAATCATACAACATGTACAATGATGGAAAGTAGGAGGCATCATCGGGGGTGGTTGGAGCAGATGCTGGAACCAGAATGGTTGATGGCGGGGATGTTCCATCAATGAAGAACGATTAGGGATGTTCCATCAATGAAGAACGATAGGGATGTTCATGGGTTGGGTATGGGTCAGCTTTGGATCGGCTCTAATAAGTTCCAAATTCAACTTTAAAATAATTTAGTTAGATCCGACCCGAACTCATAGAGTCTAAAATTGTTAGACCTATACCCAAGCTCGGTAGGTCTAAATGGGTTTTGAGTTCAAAACGGGTCTTTAATGGGTCTAAATTTTTTTAAAAAAATTCTTCACTAAATTAAATATGTATTATCTTAAATACCAAGTTTAATATGGATATAAATTAATTTTTCAAGAAAAAAAATGCAATACACATTATTTGTTTAATTAAAAATAAAAATACAAAGATGAATATGAAAGTAATTTAGATATTAGGATAAATAATATGTATAGTTAAGGTATATGGGTCTACGGGCCGGGTCTGAGTCTTAATATTTTAGACTAGAATGGGTCTAACTTTTTTTTTAAAAATCTTCACTAAATTAAATATGTATTATCTTAAATAAAAATATTTCAAGTTCAATATGGATATAAATTAATTTTTCAAGAAAATATATGCAATACACATTATTTGTTTAATTAAAAATAAAAAATACAAAGAGAATATGAAAGTAATTTAGAAATTAGGATAAATAATATGTATAGTTAAGGTAATATGGGTCTACGGATCAGGTCTGGGTCTTAATATTTTAGACCAGGACCCAGACCCATTTTTTTTAAATCTAGACTCATACCCAGACTCGGACCCGATGGATCTAAATTTTTTGAACTCATACCCTATTCAACGGATATAGACCCTATGGGTCTGAGTCGAGTTTGAGACCCATAATCATCCCTAGTAACAATGCCAAGATAAAGGTTTCAAGGATATCATTGTTGCAATCAAGATTAATTGCAAGAGTAAGAAAGTGGAAATTTGAATTTGGGGTGCTACGACCAGCAAAAAAGAAACTAGGATATGAGTTGTTATGTTAGTGGAGTTCAGAGACATGATAAATGAGCACACAAGCTTAGGCTGATACCAAGTAAGCATATCAAGTTAGGGCCGGTCATGGTGACCTGCAGGTCGGGGTGGGTAAGATGTTTCGACCCAAATCGACTCATATAGATTAAAATTATAATAATTTTTTACATAATTTATTCAATAAAATGAATCATTTTAAACATATTAATATTTAAATAAAATGATAATTTATTTTCATATAATTTAAATTAAGAATATTTTATTTTATTATAAATTAATAAATTAATAAAAAAACACCATTATTTTCATTCTAATTAATTAGAATATTTTTAATATTTCAATTAATAGATACAGTATAATATGAATATATATTTCATATTTTAATCAATATATTTCTTATAATTAATAGTTGTTTAATAAAAGTAATTTTATTTTTAAAAATATATATTTTTCAAGAATGTTAAACTTGTTTATGAAATAAATTAATGTTGGATATGTTGAATTAAAGTAATTATTTTTATGATTTTTAAAAATGATTTTTTCTCAAGAAAAATGGACAAAAATACAAATGAGTCAAAACAGATCGACTTTGGTCAAATTCCAACCTGACCTATTTTGACCAGACTCATTTTGATCCAACCCACTTGACTCAACTAGGTCATTAACCTGACTCGATTCAAATGGTCCAAATCAAAACTGGTCAGGTCAAGTCGGATAGGACAATTTGAACACCCTATATTATATGAAGGAAAATGGTTGATTCATCTTTCTTATTGACAGGACACATGGTATATATAGTAGTGTATATATTGAGTCGGATTTGCAAAAATGCCTATATTGAGTCGGATTTGCAAAAATGCCTATATTGAGTCGGATAGGCACAATTAGCTTTATACGCATGCTCCTCCGTTCAATTAATTATAACACACTTTTTAGTCTGTTTTCTCAAGGAATATTTGACAATTGATAACTTTTGCTACATATGTTAATATCATGTAAAATTTTAATGTTTGAAAAGTACATGCTACGTATAATCTAACAATACCTTACATGATAATATTACTACTTATATGTTACATGAAATTTATGATCAAACGTGACTTGAGAAAGTTAACTGAAAAGTATGTCAATCTTATCTGAACGGAGGGAGTAGTTATCTACTCCCATGTCCCTTCAAATTTTTTGAATTGCTTTAAGCTCAACATTTAAGAAATGTTGAGTTGGCAACTCTGCAGTAGGGGCAAGGGCTGAAAAACAATGTTGCTAACGTTAGCTAGAGTGTCATTGACGTCAACAAATTAAATCAGAATTGATAATAAAAATCAAGCCCAATGTTTAATTAGAGTACAAATATTTCCCTCCAATAAATGTACAGTACAAAATAGAGGAAATATAGGGAGGGAAATGAAATTACAAAGCAACTTTCCTAAGGAAAAAAATCTGATTACACACTTTAAAAATACCTTTTCTTACACTCTTCTTGTTCATCTTCTTCTTCCCCCTTTCCCTTGCTCTCAAGATCATCATTGAGATCATTGGATGATGGTTTTTCCAGCCACTTCTGCCAAAAAAATAGGTAGAAGAATCAAACACACGAAGAGCGCGATGCGGTGGCACAATTTCTGTTGGTCACCAGAAAAGACGTGGTATGGGAAGGCTGCGGAAGCAACACAATGATGGAACATCTCCTTGCAGATTGTAACATGGATTTGAAAAACCACAAGGTAGAAGGTGGCAGCCGAGGTAGCTGTAAACGTGGCAAGAAACAAATTCAAAAAAGTTAGAAGAGCAAATTGTTGGATTAAGAGGCATTCACGGCAATATCTTGACGTACCGGGAGGAAGGTAGTAAATGTAATGTAAACAAGAGCACAATTTGTCGGATCATAAAAAAGGGAAACTCAGAATACACAGCAACACAATCAATTCATTTCTAAGGGAAGAAAACAAGATCGAAAGAGTTGAATTTGCATGCTCTAAACTTAGGGTTGAAAGGAATTCAAGAACAATTATTTCAAAAGGCATGTACAATGTCATACATCTTGATGAAAAATAGTTTTACTTATCGGAACATCCTGCAAACTTCATATTGTTACCCGAAAATGACAACCCTCATAGGACATGTCAACATAAAGTCTATATTCTGAAAGTTATGTTTATTTGTGTTGTAGCTAAGAGTATAATTGCTAAAAATGGAGATGTAATTTACCATAGCAAGATTGGCATATTTTCACTTATTGACAAGGTACCAGCAGAGAAGAACAAAAATAGGCCCAAAGGAACCATCCGACAAAGGCGAAAGTCAAAGTTGGGAGAGATGAAATGACGGATTGTCTCATCAATAAGATCATACCAGCAATTAAGCGGGAAAAGGCCATTGAATGCAAGCAAGAAAATTTAATAACAGTAGGATAATGCACTAGCACACACAATAAATCAGGACTACGAGTTTTTGTGGGCTGTTAACTTAGACGAGTTTCAAATCATCATTGACTCCTAGTCACCAAAATAATCATACCTTAACATATTAAACCTGGAGTTTTTCCTTTAAATTTAAAGTCTACAGCAAGAAAAAAACATGTCAAACAGTGGTACAACTAGTTCCCACATTGGAGAATGCTTATGAGGAAATGAGAGCTAACACATTCAAAAAAATATTGGGAAAAATACTCTTATAACCCTAACTTTTGGGTGAAAGTGACAATATAACCCTACAATATGAGAAAGTTCCAATCTGACCTATTATTAATTGTGTCAATCTAACCCTAAATTTTATTTAAATTGTGCTAATATAACCAAAATACCTAATTCCGGCATTGGCCAAGAAATTCAGAAATTTACTAGAAACTAAAATGCCCAAAATGCCCGCTAAACCACAGCTAAAACTTTAATTCCCATCATATCCTGTTCTTTCACCCTCCCCAACCTGAACCCTAGCCCCACCCTAACCCTACCGTCTCCCCAACCTCCGTCACCCTAACCCCGCCTCCCCACCTTCTTGGAGTAAACTCATGAGTGAGAGTGTCCCCACACGCATTTCATCAACATTGAATTAATGCCCATCCCACTTGTAATCAATCCAATTAACAACACTATTCTAGTACAAACCTCGACTATAATCAGGCTTGGGCTGCCTCAAATGACTATCAATTTTCCTCACAACACCCGTCTCCGATGAGTATATTATAAGTTCATAGCAGAAGTTACCACTTGAATTTTAAATGCAAATAAACATCGTCTACCTTACTTGAGTCGAGGACCCGATTTAAAGATACAGAGGTGTAGTCGAATTAGATCACTAGAATTGTAATGAGAAGATTTTCTAGGATCAAAAGCCAAATTCACCAGCTGGTTAACTTGAATGTCCCCTCAGTGTGGACAAAATTAAGTCCCCTCGTGGACAAGTATCTTGGAATCCCATCCTAATTCCGTCGTCACCTCCTCTTCCTACCCGCCATCTGCTAGCTTCAGAAGCCCCATCGCCGAAAACCTCTAATGTCGCTCAAACCCTAAACCCACATCGTCTACCCTCCCCCACCGTAACTCAGCCCCTGCCGCTCCATCCCACAACCGCCATTTGCGTTAAAACCAATAATCTTCACCCAAAGG
Organism: Rubia peregrina; assembly: GCA_032355705.1. Classification (NCBI taxonomy): domain Eukaryota; kingdom Viridiplantae; phylum Streptophyta; class Magnoliopsida; order Gentianales; family Rubiaceae; genus Rubia; species Rubia peregrina. Next base: position 10,220 of record JAULKK010226678.1, read on the forward strand.
CCTAAACCCCATTGTTGTTAAAATGATGCCGGTGAATGAGGAAGGGAAGACAAGGAATGAAATACAAGGAGAGGTGAATGAGGTTGAGGAGTAGCAGCATCGGCGTTTTCTAGTTGAGGACGAAGAAGGGGTGAAATTAGGAGGGGTGAAACCAAGCTATGGACAAAGAAGAAAAGGGTAATAAAAGAATGGCAGTTCAGTCTTTTCACGATTTTTTCTTTTTTCTTTTTTTAAATGAAGGGTAAGTGAAGGATAAATATCCATTGACTTAAAAGTCAGTCAAATCCAGGGTTAGATTGTCACTTTCTTAAATTGCAGGATTATATTGGTACTTTTGACCAAAAGGTATGGTTATTTTAGCACTTTTCTCAAATATATTTATCTTCCTAAATGCGGTTATGACTAAGATAATGAAATGCAAGGGGGATAATAGGTTTGCAATACCACACATAAAGAAAGACACACATGAACAAATTGGCTTACTACATAATGATTTAGATGCAGACATTGACCTGGTCAGTGAATGTGTTAAGTTCCTAGCAAGTCACAACAAGACATGGAAGATTGCAAAGTTAGTCATAGATATGGCCAATCTTGATGACAATCAACGAAGTGGTTAAAAGTTCAGTTTCAAGCTCTTTTGTTAATGATATTGTTGCAAGCTTTGGTTTATCTTGTAAACATGTGGAATCAGTTGGCATGTTTATGATGCAACACCCAATCATTTTTGTATGAAAGACATTGTTTTAAGTTATTTATTTTTTACTCCCTCCGTCACATAATAAACTTCATACTTTCCTTTTTGGTTCGTCCCACAAATAACTTCCTATTTTTGAAATTTTCCATATATATTCATTCAATATACCAAATTTACCATCTTTAAACTCTCAAATTATCATTATTTGCAACTTTTTTACACTATTCATGACATCACTCATTCAAAAGATTACAAAAGCTGATTTTTACATCAAAAGATGCTGTCATATCAACTTACATATAATATCAAGCCAAAAGCAAATTGAAAGTTTATTGAAGGACAAAGATAGTATTGAAGTCCATGTACGTGAGTGGCAACAAATAGGAAAGTCAATGGTTCAATTATGATAAGATGTCAAAAATATCATTCATTATATTTTTCTTAGTTTAGTATTTTTAGGAGGTTAACACTATGATTTTTTCCCATTGAGTTTTTTTAATGAGGTAGTGTGCTCATATTTAGAATTAATTTTGAAATATTGTAATTTTGGATTTTTATTTTGATTTTTATTAGATTTGGTAGGTTTAGATAAGGTAGATTCATTCAAGAATTTATCCAATATTTGGATTGATTTACTTGGATGAATATGGTCATCATTTAGATTTAAATTAGGTATTATAGTTAGATATGGTTTTAGGTTCTTAAGACTAATATAATTCTTTTCAATTTCTATTTGTACTAGCCGAATTATACCCTATTAATAGGGGAGGCCATCCACAAAATTTTACACATTATTATCAATCAAAAATTTAAAATTTTGAGTTCATTGCTTGCGAGCATTAATGTGGATTTGTTACTTAATCTTGTGGGTTAATTAAGTATCAATACTCTTTGTGAACTAATCATGCAGGCTAGTTAGTGAACAAAGAACCCTTTATTTGTGAGTTAAACTTGCGGGCTATAGTTAATGAGCAAATTTTTGAGTTGAGCATCAATCTCGAGGGCTAGTTGATGATCAGTTCGTGCGGCTTAATGAGGGTTTGCAGATCCCTTCATTCGATCAAAGATTTTAATTCCGCATTCCAGAGTTTTGCAAGGAGATTCATATCGTATTTTAAAATAAATTTTGTAAATATTTTTAAAAATAGATTAAATATATATATAAAGAAAGGTTGGGACACGTGGCACAATCATATGGCGTAACGTGTCCCTCTAATGGCAAAAAAGAAGAAAGGTCAACTTGTAGTGGGACACGTGGTCCAATGGGAGGGTGCCACGTGTCCCAAATCTTGACAAAAAAGGACCGCTGTCAGGTGGCCACAACCTCTGCAAAAATAACGAAATCACATTAGTTGGGCGATTGCTTAACCGGTTTCTTGTGTGGAGATCATGGGGCAGTTTCTTAATAAGAAACCATCTTAGAAACCACCATTGTGGGTGTTTTTGGTTTTTAGAGCGGTTTCTTAAAATTAAGAAACAACCATTGTGAGATTGCATGATTATATTGCCACTTTCTACCTAAAGTCAGACTCATTTTATCACATAACTATTTAATCTTTAAGGAGGTGATGTAAAAATATTCCAACATGCCCCCCATCTTAAAACCAATTAATTCTGAAGTAACTTGAAACCTTAAAATTAAGTCATTTAGTTTTTCACGATCCGATGTGAAAAGATTTCAACATCATTCATCCAATCACTACCATGTAACAATATGTAACTATGTACTACACACTTTTTTAAAATCCTAATTCAGTACTAAAAGAAATAGTGATTTTGAGAAGTAAAATTCACATATAACGCTTCAGAATTGGAAATGATCAATAATACAGAAGCAAAGTGCTATGATTTGATACCATTACTTAAATAAAAAATTATTAAACCATGTAATTACATCATTCTTCGTTGCCAAAGAAGCAGGCCCGACCCTAGCATTTTGGAGGCCTGAAGCAAAATTTGAAAAAAATGTGCCTCATATATAATAAAAAGAGTGTTGTATTTGTAAAATGGGGCCTTATATGTAAGGAAACAATAATTATTGAGGCAGTTATTATAAAATATAATATTTATTAATTTTTTATATATATATAGTAAAAAATATATTTTAAAAAATATGACCCCTGTATAACTAAAAATTTGGAGGACTGAGGCGAACATTTCATTTGCCTGAACAGCTTGGCCGGGGTCTGCAAAGAAGCCCTCCTTTTCAGATTCGCCTGTGCTATATTCATCCATCAAAGTCCTCCCTTTCAGATTAACCACACCTTCCATGAACACTTTTGCCTGCACACGTTCTTCTTCCTTCGGAGTTCGACTACCATCCATATCGCGAACTGTGATTTGTAGTTCATCTGCGATTGCCTGAACTGCATCGTCCTGGATATAGGCTATCTTAGCTCCATTTTTGGAGTAGATACGAGCGGTTGCAGCTCAGATTACAATGGTACCTCTAGCAATTATGCCTACTTTTCGTTCAGCTTGAAAGTGGATTAGAGTATGTAAGGGAAATTCTTCCCGAAAATGCTAGGGCCTGCGCCTAAGGGGCCGGATTGGCACCAGCTGCTCGCTGTTACTAATGCAAATGGGTCATTCAGCCCAAAATTGATTTTAATATAATAAGGAAAATACTTGGTTTTATTCTTTGTCCCACATGGGAAGTAGAATAAGAATGAGTGTGGTTTAAATATGGAAATGCTTCTCTATCACTTTGAATGAGCAAAAAAATTAAAGACCTCTCGCGCATACTGCCGCGACAGACCGCACCGACGTGACGTGACATGACGAAGAGTGCGGGGTGGGTCGGGTCATGTTTGGTTGGGTTTTGAGCTCATATTAATCTTTTTGGTCCAGATTAGTTTGAGAACCCAACATTTATGAGGCTTCTCAGATAATCAAACGGTTTAAAACTAAATCCTATTTTGTCTCCCTATATTTCATACGGTTAAAACAAGTTTGAAACTTTCTGATATGGTAAAATTAGTTTTAACCCTCCAGTCAAGATTGGTTTCCGAATTTTAATCGGTTCATGACCGTTCCTATCAGTTCCTATTTTTTAGTCAGTCAAAACTGATTTTCAAACATGTTCTCTGAACTGCTCCACATTCTAGGACCTGCTCCACATTTTGAGTTGAGGTTGTTGGCTTATGTGCCTATAAAAGGCTCGTTCATGAGCAGTTCAGGAGATAGAATCGATGTCTCTTCCTCTTCTCCTTTGCTATTTTCTAAACGTTCTCTGAGCTGAATACTTACGAGTTCCTCCTCTGCTACTTGAGTGCACAAGTAAGGGAGATTTATGTGGTACCTTGGGAAACGAACGCCTGTGTATAACCTTGCAGTACGGGTTAGGTGAATTTCGTTTCAAAGGCAGTGATTTATCATGCCGGCAGTTTCATTTTCAAACAAAACTATTTTCTTCCAAATCTGTTTTCAAAAACTATGTTTCTTTATACTATCTCTTTAAAAACCAGTGACCATACATTGCTTTACGAACATTGTTACTCAAATTCTACCAATTTTTTTGAAAAACATGTCCGGTCAACTAAGATTTTTGAATGAACTTTCCAAAATACCTCATCTGGATGGTCTTAACTATAAATGTTGGTCCCAAAGAGCTCTGATATTTCTTGAAAAACTGGAAGTTGATTACGTCTTATTTATTGATCCTCCCACTAAAGAATCAACCACTGAAGTTTATGAGCCGATTGTCATGTATGACAAAGATAACAAAACCACTAGGGGTAATCTTCTCAACAACATGACGAATCACATATTTAACTTGTTCATCACAAACAAATCTGCTAAGTCAATATGGGAAACGTTGGAGAATAAATATGGTGCTGATGATGTTGGGAAGAAAAATATGTGGTTGGGAACTGGCTCAAGTTCCAAATGACAGACAACAAACCCCTAATGGACCAGGTCCATGAGTACGAGAATCTGACTGCAGAAGTTCTCACAAAAGGCATGAACATGTGCCACATTCTTCAAGCTAACGTACTCATCGAGAAGCTTCCTGAGTCTTGGTCTGATTATTGCAACCACCTCAAGCACACAAAAAGAGATATGACTCTAGAGGAGCTAGTCAGCCACATGAAGATTGAGGAAGCCAATCGCCTCAAAGATAACAGACCCTCTTCTCTTTCCAATTCGATTAAAGGTAACCTTGTAGAATCTGGAAACGTTGACAGGTCCAAATCCTCAACTACCTTCAAGAAGATGAACAACTCATTCAAAAAGGCTGGCACCTTCAAGAAAAGTGGTGGTTCAACTCTGAAGAAATCCAAAGCAGCCTACTACATCTGCGGCAGAACCGGTCATCGAGCCTACCAATGCTACCAGCGAAAGGATGTCAACAAACCCAACCAGAACAACAACAAGCCTCAAGCCAATCTCACCGAAGATGAAAATGAGGAAACCATTGCTGATGTAGTCTCTGAAGTCAGCATGGTCGAAAACAAGACAGACTGGATAGTTGACACTGGAGCCTCCAAACACTTCTGCGCAAACAGGGATCTGTTCGCAACTTTTGAGGTGGTTGCAAGTGGTGAACAAGTTTACATGGGAAACTCAAGCAGTACCCCAGTTCTCGGCAAAGGGAAGGTCTTTCTTAAACTAACTTCCGGAAAGAACTTATCTCTTTCAAATGTCCTCTATGT